>CAUZXS010006505.1:5000-55000 GCA_963585895.1 Sepioteuthis lessoniana
GTGGGCCTGGGAGTAATAGCAACGAAGGAGTACTTGACACTCTCCCTAGCTCAAGAAGTGTGACCTCACCATTTATTGCAGTTTAGTCTTATACCCAAAACCCGGCATTTGTTTTGTTTTGGTTTTATAGCATATCAACCATTTTTGGTTAAGGCCAAATCTTGTTTTCACACATATATTAAATATATGATTTGCAAACTATTTTGTAGTTAAATTATCAAATAGTTCTATTTCTAGCAATTCAATTTAGCATAAGTCAACAAAGTTAAATGATTCAAAGTATTGCTATGTATCACTAACAATTCGATTAAACATCAGTCATTTATTTACACACAGTTAAATGATCAAACAGTTCTATTTCAAGCAGCTCAATTTAACATTAATCATTTATTTGCACTCAGTTTAAATGTCAAATAGTTCTATTTGACCCATAGGTAGGGTCCTATCAGGTGCTAACACTCCGGGCAAGAGTGGACCAGGGAGTGACGGCAATGAAGAAGTACTCCACATTCCCCAAAGCTCCAGCATTACTCGAGCCTCACTATCAGATTGTTTAATGTCATATACAGGACACTCGTTGGGGGGGGGTCTTACTCCTCCGTAGAGAAGCAGTCGGTATATTCTACGGCCCCAACCGACTGGGCTAGACTTGTTTTGAGGATGAGGGGGATCTTATCCATCTTTAGGGAATACAGTCAGCATATTCTAAGCCCTGCTGCAGGATGAGAGGATTGTAAGGGTTTTTTGAGGGGAGGGGTGAGTAAATTGCATTGAATGGAAGTTTAATTCAAAAAAAAAATTTTTTTCACAAAAGTTTGCATATTTACTTAACCCTTTGCTACGGGGAGGACATGATACAAGGTCAATTTTTCAGCAGAGTAGCACTATTTTGACTTCAGAGTTTTCTTTCTCATAGATCTGTTGTCATGCCAAGGTTACTGAGCCCAACCTGCTCCTGCTATTCACCTACAGCTTAGGAAAGAATCGAGAGGAGCCAACTCGTCTTGTAAATAGCTTCTATTACAGGGAGTTTTATCACCAATTGATACTCTAAATTTGTAGCCTTGTGTCAGTTTAAATCAATTACAACAAATGCTTTAAATGCGTAGGCCAGATATGAGCACTTATTGAGAATCGAACTCACAGACTAGCCTGCTAGCCTAGTCCGCTAGGTATTACACTTCGTAAGGCGCTCTCAATTTGTTCAGGTTGATAGTTTCATATCTAATACCAGTACAAGTATTCGATGTTCAAACCAGCTATAATTTAGTTCTGAATGTTCATTCTAAAGGCAAATGGACCTTTATCCTTTGGATGATTAGTGAAACATAATTTTTCCAACTTCCATTTCTATTTTTGTCATTATGTACCGGAAAAGTTTTAAAATCTTTCAAGTTTGGAAGCCACAATAGTCAATAAGCTAGACTAGCAAACCTTCAGAAGTGAGCTCGAGTCTCATTGGGTGTCCCATTCATAAAGCCTTGTGCCATATCGAAATAAAAAGCTTAGTAAATTTCAACTTCTCCTCCAATAAACTCGAAAGACAACTTGATGTTTCTGAGACACGTTCGTTCCTATATATATATATATATATATATATATATATATATATATATATATATATATATATATATATATATATATATATATATTAACTGGTTTATTTGCTGTATTGATGAATATAGAGTGCTCAATATCAGTGATAGAGTTATCTTAACACACAAGTTTATAAATTAAAATAACGTAGACTGAGTCAACGGCGCTTGGTGACTGTCAGTTTCTTGTCTATATGATCGTCAGACCAAGTCATACATACATTTACCACGAGCAGAATGCAACACAAGGTCAATTTTAAGTTTATCAGGTTTTAATCCAGAATTTTTCTTCTCCTAAACCGGTTGCCATACCAAGGCTAAAGAGCCAGTCTACCCTACTATTTACGCATAACTGGAGGGAAAATAGTTGGATTCATACCTTTCCCAAGGATATTAGCGCAATGTGAAATTCAAGCAGCCTCGTTCAGGATTTGAACTCTCGTTCTCGTCACTGTGTCCATTTCCTACGACGATAGTCGTGACACCACAAGCCCCTGCATGCATATATATATATATATATATATATATATATATATATATATATATATATATATATACACACGCCTCATTGTGTAGTCAATTGAACACAACATCTCTAATTACAAAACCACTTGTGCGGAATGTTGATCACCATTGCAGGACTTGGTTATATTTACCTTACGGATCAGTTTGAAAATTTTAGCATACACATGACGAAGGCCATGCGCCAGACTAAGCTAAGTATAAGAGATGCTTAGGTGTAGAGCAGTGGTTAGCAAGCTAGTATCCCAAACTATTAATACCGTGCGATCGATCCCAACTGATAGCCTTTACACTTTTAGACAGTTGCAAGACAAAGTTAAACGTAGGAAATGCTAAGAGACGCTCTTACGGTGCTATATGTATTCAGTCTTCACTGTGTGTTCCACGGAGATTTGCCAGATCTGGATTACTGAAAGAAACGAACTGAAGGACTAACATCTTGCGACTATGATCACAAAAGTAGCCCAATATATTTGGGTGCTGCGCTTTTCAGCGCAATACATTTTAATACAGAGAGTACATTACACTTATCTTAACATCTTAACACACAAGTTTTATGGTAGTCTTAGTCGGGCCGACAACTTTTCAACACTTCATCAAGTGTATACTTACGAAGTAAGTTGGCCGACTGTAGTCGAGGGCGACCCGAAGATTCTTTTTTCAAAAGATACTACACCGAATTATAGGGAAGGCGCTACTACTTTCCCTAGATTGCTCCATTACACTTGATCCGTACCTTATAATGTTGAGTGGTACGCAAGGAGGCATCAAGTACCATTTTTTACGTCTTTGGGATGACTCCACCTGATAATGAATCCCGATATCCCGGACCATTGGCGAACACTCTAATCATTATGTCAATGGGCTGATATATATATATGCATGCTAAAATAAATTAAAATATCTTATATCATAACAGGTTTGCTTTGGTTTGGTTTCTTTGTTTAATGGCATATCAACCTTTGTAGGTTATTTAATGCTAAAGCCATTCTCCTAGAAGAACAGTAGTGGTACTATTTAACCATAGCTGGGAGGATAAGGAGGTTTACACTTTCCCAAGGGTATTTGCCCGAAAATGAACGTAACAGCGCGACTGGAGTAACAACTCGCTTACTACGATTCTGCAATCCATCACTTTAACCATTACACCACGAGGACATCCCCATATCATAACAGTCTCATTGCTAAAAGTTTCATATATTAATTAGGATGCAATTATATATATATATATATATATATATATAGAGAGAGAGAGAGAGTCCAGTTAAACCGGAGTTGGGAGTAATTCATTAGGACAAGAAACTATTCAAGAGAGAACATTTAAATTTTCCTGGTAAAGAGCTCAATGTAACAGACAATACAGAGCAATAAATTCATTAAGAAAAACAACAAACCGGTCACATTAGGATTATAAATTTATTTCTATCCTGTTACGCGTTTTTGAAAAATTCAAAAACACGAAAAAAAAAACAAACAATTTTGTTGTTTTTCTTAATGAATTTATTGCTCTGCATTGTCTGTTACATTGAGCTCTTTACCAGGAAAATTTAAATGTTCACTCTTGAATAGTTTTCTTGACTCTTCTATCCCCTCCCACCTCTTTCCTATGTCTATTCTGATTTATTTTATCCATAGGATCTGAAGAAGTCTTGTTATGTTTTTCGTGTTTTTGAATTTTTCAAAAACGCGTAACAGGATGGAAATAAATTTATAATCCTAATGCGACGCGTTTGTTGTTTTTCTTAATATATATATATATATATATATATATATATATATATATATATATATGAGATCTCTCAGGAAAGTTACGTAACTGGGTACTCTGTGTGAGCTATGGACAAAAGAGGGATAATCGAACTGTGTTATCATTTAACACGATATCTTGAGAGTATATAACTGTAATTTTAACTTTCTGCAACCATTGCATTTTTTACATGCTTATTTTCATACCTTTTCTTTGCCAGGTCTTTCAGCTACGATCACCGAAACTAAATGTTACGAAACAATAGTAAGAAGGCGATATTGTTACTACATTTAGTTTTGTACTGCTCCACTGATCAACATGAGCACTTTTTGATGAAGCCAACGCTTTTTAAATGATTGTTTTTTCATAACAAGTGAAAGCCATCGTGAGTATGCGATGTTTTTCAATAAAACTTTTATATAAATACACACACACATATATATACACGTCTATATACATACATACGTATATACAAATATATACATTATACAGGGTGTGGAAGCAAAATATAGAATAATTTTTAAAACGTTCTATTTTATCTGATTAGTCCAATTTTTTTAAAAATACGATAAATCTAAATTTTCATGGTTAGCTCTATTATTCAAGCACTTTTTTAAATTCAAAATTCAATCCAATATAAGTGAGCAAGAAAAGAAACGACAAAGAATCTATGATTTGCTTCACACCGAAACCAAGCTAAAAAAATTTCCGAGATAAGTGGAGTTTCTTCGTCTACCGTATACAAAGCAAAGAAAAACATTTTTTTTTTTTTTACAGAAAAAGAGCTTTTTAAGGAAAAGGGGGAGTGGAGGATTGAACAAAAAATGAAAAGAAGGGGTTTTTAACTGCTCACCCTATAGCGATGAAAAAGGACCCACAACGTCACTAAGAAAGGACGCTAATGAATTGAAAGTCCACGAAAAACTGTGAGGAATGCAATTAAAAAAGATGTAAAACTGAAATCGTTTACAAGGACTCCCCGACACTTTTTGAGTACGAAGATGTTTGAAAATGTCTGACAAAATGCAAAAAGCACAAAAATTTTTTCAAAATTTTTTCGCTATTTTAGCCTTAAACCCCTTGATTACATACATATAATATATACATATAAGTTATATTTGCGTATTATAGTGTGTGGACGTATATGTGATATTTCATATGTGTGTGTATGAAGATACATGTGCCGCGTGGCAAATTTAAGGTTGTCTCCTGGATATATTAGGGCTGATATGTAGCCAAAGTCACGACAGATTGACCGAGTAAATTTTTTTAAAATCTAGTCATGTGCGTGTGTCTGTGTGTGTGGTGATGATTTTAACTAAGAAACAAAATATCATCATCATTGCATTACGAAGAAAGTAAAGTTTTGATTTGTAAGCATAACAGATGGAGGAGTATGGTGGGTCAGAATCGCATTAAATATCGTGGTGATGAGACATATTAAATTGTAATATACTATGGAGTATTATGCAATATTATTATTTTATGCTGAAATATGATTTGTGTTAGATTTCAATTATAATTTGTATTAGTTATGATGTGTTAGTGATATACTGTGTACGCATCATAGTAATCCGTGATTGTACGTACGTAATGAATATAGTGAATATATTGTGTTAAGACGTTACAATAATTGTTTGTATTAGCTTTGTCGTTTTTTGTTGTTGTTTTTTTTTATGTGTGTGAATGTGTATGGTGATGATTGTAACTAACGAACAAATTATCATCATTGAATAAATAAGTTGGCGACCATAGTCGAGGGTAACCTGAAGGTTCCCTTTTCGATAGCTACTACACCAAGGTGTAGGGGAGGGCGCTACTCCTTCCCTGGATTGCTCTACTTTACCCTTGATCCGTACCTTATAATGCTGAGTGTTAAGCAAGGAGGCATCAAGTACCATTTTTTGAGTCTTTGGTATGACTCGACCTGGGATTGAACCCAGGTCTCCCGGGCGATTGGCGAACACTCTAACCGCTAGGCCAATAAGAAAATGAATTCATGATTTGATGTGTAAGCATGATATGTCCGGGACGTAAGGATAATAGGTGGGAAGATGTGTTTGATTACAATAATAATTTTTTATTAGCTGCCTATGTTGTGTTAATATTATATTACGTATACGTTATTGTAATATATGATGGTGTGTGCGTGAGGGATATGTTAAATATATTGTGTAGAGACGTATTTCTAACACTAATGAAAACATGACTAACATAATATTAATAGGTTGTAGAAGTGCATCGAGATGGATATAAAGATGTAATGGAAGAAGAAGATACTTACGGTGCGTCGGATTTGTTGTGGGGTTACTTATGGAGGGAATTTTTTGTAATGAAGGTGGTATAGGTAAAATGGTTGGGTTATGTGAGAGTAGATGTTTGTTATCATGTCTACATTTGGATAGAATTTCTGATTTTTTGTTCAGCAGGGTGTTTTGTGATGGATGTGTGATAATTGCCAGTTTTTCGTGGAGGCAAAGAAGGCATCTTTTATGTCTTCTTGATGGCGGATGCTAGTTTTAATATTTCCTAGATAATGGTGGATGAGATGTTCATATCTTTTAGGTGTCATATGTGAATGGATAAAGAAGTGTTAGTTGAGTAATTTCTATTGGTGAAGGAAAGTTTGTGGTTATATATTCTTCGCACCGTAATATATTATAATACATTATATTCCTAACGTACAAACCATCATAGATTACAATAACATATATGTAATATAACATTAACACGGCATAAACAGCTAATACAATTTTATTGCCATCTAATACAAAATAACATAAAATACTAATATTGCATAACACCCCATAATATATCTTACCTTTCAGACCTACCATACATTTTCCTTTATTATGCTGACAAAACAAAATTTATTTTCTTCGTAAGGCAATGATGATGATGATAATTCGTCCCTTAGTTAAAATCCTCACCACACAAAAACACACGAATAAATTGAATTTTTTTTTTATTCCATCATAACCTGTCTACTAATGACCTTTGCTACACTTTGCTACAATAATATCCAGGAGATAACCTCAAACCTGCCGCGAGACGCATGTATCATCATACACACACCCACACACATACTCTAACAATTTCCAATACAAATTTTACACACACACACACACACAAGTTTCACAAATCTTAACGTAAACATTCGCCTGACTGTATTTTTCGATTTCTCAAATATCTTTCTTCCCTGCCTGATGATTGCCGTAATAAGGTGGCATGAAACAATGGGTCGCAGATAAACATCTATGCTATTAAATAAATATGTATAAAAACTAATATATATTTATTTATCATTACTATTTTATAATAGCTCTATCACAGATATTGAACACTCACCAAATTATACCGCATTTGGTCTGCCACAATCCCACCAAGTGAGATAGTGACAACCATACACTCTTTTATATATAATCTTTTTTTAATCACTAATACAGTATATGCAGATCTGCCGCTTTCTCTCGTACTAATTATTAAGAGTTGTATATTATTGTATATTACTAAAATTATCATTGTACCTATATATTTATGTAAGAGTAACCCAGCAAAACTGGAAAACAATAACGAGATTTTTATTCGAGCAATACCTTTAAGAAGCTCTGAAAGATAAAAAGCAATTTCCAGTACAATTTGCAACAGATTTATATTCCTGATAGGATAAGCATTCCTGCTGAACGACATTATTTTTATTCATCCAAATAGAATACTAATTAGAATTCTTCACTCCTTATCAAAGAGAAGCATTAATATCATGCTGGACCGCTGTTATGACGGTAACCCAACGAGTATACCGATTGCCAACTTAATTGTGTTTCGAGACTCGAATGATAACGAGTATCTGAGAGGATTCCAATTTCGATTAGCAACTGCTGGAGATACATAGCAATAGATTTATCTTTGTTTTAATGGCATATTAACCTTCGTGAGTTATTTAGTGCAAGCTATCCTTGTAGAAGAACAGTAGTGATACTATTTAATCCATAACTGGGGAGATAAGTAGGGTCATACCTATCCCAAGGGTATTAGTCTAAAAATGAACTTGATATCGCGACTGGAGTTCGAACTCACTTACTTTGAGGCCGTAGTCCAGCACTTTAGTCATTACGCCACGGGATTTCTAAGAAGAGGGGAGGGCATTACTTGACTGTTCCCATCAACCACTGGAAGACTCACAGTAAAATGATTAAGGTTGATTAATTATAGCAACATTTCAACACGTCTATGGTTATTTTATGCCTAGAGGTAAGAGAATCGCGCTCACTGTACGATCATATTTACATTTTTTTTTACGTAATTGTTTCCTAAGAGTTTTCCCCCTCATTTTTGCACACCGTCTTTTCGAATGTGAATAATTTTTAAACGATTTAAAGCTCATTTGTTTACACATATGTAGTATAACTTCGGTGTTAGAGTGGACCAGAAAGTAATGAAAATAAAGTGGTCATCCATACTCTCTAAAACTGGAGCCTCAACATGAGATGCTTATTGTAAACCCAGCCGACAGAGCTAAAAGAGTCGCAGTATGTACATATACTTGTAAAATCTATTTCTCTGTACATATTGGACGATCAGTCGATTTTTTGCCTTGAAAATATTTAGCTGATACCGGATCTTATTTTACCTATCTAGACAGGTGATCCCCAGGATGTAGTTGAGTGATGAAAAATGATACCTAAACAGGCATAAAATAAATGACTCCTATTTCAGTAGAGCGTGGCTTTAATTCAATAGAACAGAAACCAAAGTTTTATTTTCTGTCATTAAGCACAAAAGATTATGATTGGATTCGAAACACTTTCATAAACATTTAACCTGATATTTTTATGAAATAATATATTACGAGCAGTGTGTATTGACATATTCTTTTTTATAAGTTTTCTTTTTCTTATTTTGACACATAAATTTCTAAATAAACATACAAAGAAACGTCATTAGGTTTAGTTGTTAGTTTTAATATGGCTTATTTAATGTCAAATCCTACTTTTATATATATGATTTGTCAGCGAATAGTTTGTAGGTAACATACATTATTTTTAAACGATTCAAAGCTCGTTTGTTTGCACACAGTAAATGGTTTCAACTATTGCTAACACTAATCATTCCATTAAATATTAATTATTTGCGTGCAAATTTTAATTGGTTACAAATATTGCTTATCTTAGGCCACCGTCTTCTCACACCTTTAAGATATACTAGATTTGGTTTGGTTTTATGGCATATCAACCATTGTAGGTAATTTAATGCCAAATCCATTTTATGTACATAAACAGCTCTATTTGAAACAACTCAGTTTAGCATTAGCACACAATATAGGTCTATTTAACTCATTGATAGGATCCTATCAGGTGCTACCACACTAGACCAGATTTAGTTTAGTTGGGTTTTATGGCATATCAACTATTGTAGGTTATTTAATGCCAAATTCATTTTACACATATAAACAGTTCTATTTCAAATAATTCAGTTTAGCATAACTACAGTTTAAATGTCAAAAACAGTTTATTTCAAGCAATTCAATTTAGTCAACAAAGTTAAATGGTTCCAAGTATTGCTACGTATCACCAGCAGTTCAATTAAACATCAGTCATTTATTTACAAACAGTTAAATGTAAAAATAGTTCTATTTCAGATAATTCAGTTCAGCATAAGCACACAGTTTAGTTCTATTTGATCCGTATCAGTTGCTACCACTCTGGGCCAGAGTGGACTTGGGAGCGACGGCAATGAAGGGGTACTCTGCATTCCCCAAAGCTCCAGAATTACTGGAGCCTGACCATTAGATTGTTTATTGTCATATCAGGACATTCAGAGGAGTCTTACTCCTCAACAGAGACATAGTCGGTGTATTCAACAGCCCCAGTTGACTGGGCCAGATATACAAGAGTTGCGTACTTGTTTGCTGCAAGAGCAAATTTGAAGAATACGGTCGAGACAATCATATAGGTGGCAGGGCTTGACATGACCAGCCGATTGATCGGATTGGGCCTCTCCGGCCGCTCGTCTAGGCCAGTAAGAGTCAAAGTGGAGTGTTGCAAATCACGTGACCACTTGAATTGCTGAGTCATTGACTGCCTAGGCACCCACGGTCAACGCGTAGCCTCGTTGGATTAGTTGGTGAGGGTCTTACCCCTCTTTAGAGGTGCAGTCGGCGTATTCTACAGCCCTAGCCAACAGAACAAATATATCATTAAATAAATTGATAAGTAGACCCTTTTCATAATTTTTGAGAAAATTATTTCATAGATTATCATAATTTCTAATTACTCATCATTCGCTTCTTTGCAAATTAATAAATAAATCATCATCATCATCATCAAGTCGTTCTGATAGCATAGAGTACCCTGACGCTCTCTCCTTATCCGTCCCTATCATTCATCATTTTGGGCATTATTCTAGACTGCATCCAGTGTCCGCACAGAGCTAAAATAAGGGTAATTAGTTTGGATTTTACGTTCAATTTACTTTCATCTGTTAATGACTGGTCAGTCAGCTATGGCTGTAGAATACGCCGACTGCACCTCTGCAGTGGGGTAACCCTCCCCACCTAACAAGTGTCCTGGGTATGACATTAAACTGCATCAGGAGCTTTGGGGAATTTGAAGTACCCCTTCATAGCGCGAAAGTGAAATGCAAACGGCTTTGTCCAGGATTTGAACTCGGGTTACAATGCCCATTTCCAAAGACGATAACTGTTACGCCATCAGCCTCCATTTCTTTCTCTTTATACACAATTATATGGTTCTACATATTCTTATCCAATACTAATAATTGGCAAACAGATCTATTTGACCCATAGATGGGATCCTAACAGGTACTACCACTCTGGGTCAGAGTGAACCAGTGAGTAAGGACCACACTCCCCAGACCTCCAGAACACGAGCCTCATCATCAAATGCAGTTTAGTGCCATAATCAAGACTCCTTTTTTTGCGGGGAGAGAGTCTTAACCTTCTGCAAGGAAGGAGATCAAGTATTCAAAGACCACCTATAAGGTGAAATACATTAGTGAATTTACATATGAAGTGTGTGAAAATATATTAGTGTGCTCTGAGCAAGGAAAATTTGGGAACGGCTTACGTCAGAGAGAGCACTGGTTCCCGTAAAAAGTTACCTCATTCTGTTCCTAAGTGCAGATATATCTACAAAGTTAAATAAAATAGAAGACACTCAATTTTTTTTCTATCCAATCTATTCTGCAAGCATTCATTGCATATCAAGGTGTTTGTAGAACATTCGTTACAGATATTTCAACAGCGTAAGTCGCATACGGGCATTAACCTTGTAAATGAAAGACTGCGGCTCAACAGCAAAAAAATATTCGCAAACTGTTTTGTTTAGCATTTTATACAAATCTATTCACGGGGGGTATTCGTTTCATTTAGACGTGCTTCACAATAGATCACGGAGCACATTTTAGCGTCATACCTCACATAGTTGCTTTACTCTTTCAACAAAAAGCTCGGGCCTTGAAAGGGTTGATACACTCACTTATAAACAAGACAAACATCTTATATATATATATATATATATATATATATATATATATATATATATATATATAATTAAAATTATGTCAGTTCGATGATAAGTTGTAGATATCATAGCATTGTGCAGTCGTCATGCAGAAACTTCTTATTTGCAAATCTATCTTTCTCCCTCTTTCTCTCTCTATATATAGGGGATCATTAAATAAGTTTCCAGACTTTTTTCGTATGGGCACTTTTATTGATAGTACACACATGAAACCCTAGTCCCCTTCAAAGTAATCTCCTCAGGCTGCAATGCACTTGTTGTAACGTTCCAACAACTTCTGAAAGGCCCTATGGAAGTCCTCTTGTGTGAGCGTGTCAATGACCTTCGTCACAGCCTCTTTCATCTCCTCAATTGTCTCATAACGACAGCCTCAAAGCTTAGGGAATAACCAAAAGTCACAAGGAGCAAGGTCTGGACTATAGGGAGAGTAAGGAACTGTCTTGATGCCCATCTTGGTCAAATAGTCTGTGACAAGGATTGAGTTGTGGACTGGTGTATTGTCCAGCTGGAAATTCCACTGACCCGATTTGAAGAGTGCTGGCCTCTTCCGACAGACTCTCTTCCTGAACTCCCTTAAAACCTCAACATAGTAACCCTAACCCTAACCCTTTGGCCAATCAACTCTAGTGTATTGACTTCCTTACTCCTCCCACACCTCTCATCATCCCTAACAGACTTCCTGCCTTCCTTGAATCTCTAATGCCACTTAAAAACTGATGCTCGATTCATGCAAGATGGTCGAAAAGCAGTCTGAAGCATTCCATACGTTTCTGTGGCATTTTTCCAAGTTTTGAATTTTCGTATGAAGAGTCTACGACAATTTTAAATACCTGTACAAAAAAAGTCTGGAAACCTATTGAAGGCACCATGTATATACACACACATAAAAGTAAAGTTGGTGACTGTAGTCGAGGGTGACCCGAAGGCTCCGTTTTCAACAGCTACTACACTGAGGTATAGGGAGAGCGCTATTCCATTCCCTGGATTGCTTCACTTTACCCTTGGTCCTTACTTTATAATGTTGAGTGTTAAGCAAGGCAGCATCGTATCATTTTTTAAAGTCTTTGGTATGACTCGACCTGGGATTGAACCCCAGTCTCCCGGACCATTGGCGAACGCTACACACACACACACACACACACACATACATATATATATATATATATATATATATATATATATATATATAGTGAATTATAAAAAAGTGTTTCTTAAATCAACTAAGTGCTCAAATGCTGGCCAGGAGAGTAGGATAAAGCCTAAAATAAACTGTTTTCTTACCACTTCATGTCAGCTTCATGATTAAAAGTTTCATGTATTTAAAAAAGAATACAATCTTTAAATAAGCCATAAGTAAAATAGATGAAGTATTACTGAATATTCGAACAAAGTAAAAGAACGTTAGTGATACTATTTCACCTACAGCCAGAGGTTGTAGGAGGGTAGGATCATACCTTTCCCAAGTATATTAGTCAGATAGTGAAGGTCATAGCACTACTGGAATTCGAACTTGCACACTATGAGCTTACAGTCCAGTACTTTAGCCATTACACCACGGGAACTCTCCTACCGGCTTAATTTGAAAATGAATGTCATTTATATATTACAAGTACTTGAGTGATACATTGGCATTTTTGGAATAGTTTATTGTGTAATAGGCAGCGACTTTAAGTTCCTTTTTTAATACGCACTGTTTAACAGTTTATACAATGTGGATATTTCTTTGCTTTTCGTTTTTTAAAAATTTAACTTGAATTATTTCAGAACAGGGACGTGAATGCTAGATAAGAAGACTTTTTTTGCGCCAAATGTTGAAATGTTTACTTGCCTTGAAAAATCAGCGTTCGGAATCTTTAGTTTTATCCTTCTTGAACACTAATCGCTAGCGCCATTCTATTACGTTTGAGTTGGTTTATTTAACAGCATATAAACCCCCTAATGAATTATCAAATGCTGAAATCTAATTCAGTGGTAAATGTTTGATTGTAATTATAACTATTCGTATTTTCAACGTTCCAGTGAAATCGTTTTTTCAATTTGTCTACAGTGCTAACCATTTGTTTGCACACAGTTATACAGTATTAATTATTCCTATCTAATACAAATAATTTGCACAAAGTTCCATGGTTTCAAGTATTGCAATCCAATACGAATAACAGATCGATTTGACCAATAGATGGGATCCTAATAGGTATTACCAATCCAGATCAGTGGACCTGGGAGTAATAGCAATGAAACCGTACTCGTCACTCCTTTGAGATCCAGAACAGGAGCCTCCCCACCGAATGTAGTTTAGTGTTATACTAAGGAAACCCCTTTGGTGATTGGGGGTCCTATCATTTGGCGGAGGATACAGTTGGCGTATCCTAAGCCTTGCCGACAGGGTGATATTCTAGCAAAAGAAAAACTTCGATATTTTGAGGTATTCCTCATAGCAAACGAGTTTAAAGATCTTATTTAACATTGTCAAATATGGACACTATCAGCATTTTTTCACCGTATGTGGTTTAACGGTTATCGTCGTTTGAAAGGGACACGGGGAACCGTGTTCAAATCTTGGACTAAGCTGTTTTGGATTTCATATAACGCTAATACCCTTTAGAAAATATGCATCCAACTGTTCTGTCTCAAACTATGGGTAAGTAGTAGGGCAGACTGAGCTCTTTGGTAATAACAAGTATTAGCATTCACACAGCGCAATGTCAATCTGTCTCTTGTAAAAAGATAATAAGTCATGACTTCTGTTCTTAATAATACAGTTGGATAATTTTCTCCGATGCAAAAAGAAGACAGGAGTTATTATAGTCCCCCTATCAGCATTATTTTTGCTTTCGGTGAAATGGCTGAGTGAATTGTGATAAAAATGAAGCAAATAATAATAATACAAGGGTTTTCTTGAAATGGACGAGGTAAGTAAATGGAGCAGAGAACAAGAAAACTAATGACGATGCATAAGGTCTTACATCCCAGAGATGACGTTCGCAGACTGAAAAAAAAAAAAAAAAAAAAAAGCAGGAAGCGGACTCGCCAGCACAGGAGATAGCATTGATGCAACGATACAACAACTCAAATATTACATAAAAAAGCGAGGAGGAAGACTGATTACAGCAATCAGAAACAATACAGAAAACGCGAGGATCAACAGAACAAAAATAACCAGAAAACAAAAATGGGAAAAAAACCAACTCTATGGACACTTTAAGCGAAAAACAAGCGAAATATCACACGAGAAATCTTGAATGTGGCTAAGAAAGGGAAACCTTAAAGAGAAACTGAATTTCTTCTAATAGCACCATGAAATAACGCCATAAGGACCAACTATATCAGAGCGAGAATAGATAAGACGCAACAAAATAGCAAATGTAGGTTAGAAATGATAGAGACGAAACAATCAATCACATGATCAGGTAATGCAGCAAATTAGTACAAAAAGTGTATAAGACTAGACACGGCTGAGCGAGGAAGGTGATCTACTGGGAATTATGCAAGAAATTTAAGTTTGATCATATGAATAAATTGTATATGTACAATCCAGAATCCGGCCTGGAAAATGAGACACACAAAATTCCCTGGGGCTTTGAGATAAAAACGGACCATCTAATCTCGGCCAGACGACCAGACCTAGTGACAGTGAACAAAAAAAAAAAAAAAAAAAAAAAAATAGAGAACCGGCCAAATAGTGGACTTTGCCGTTCCGGCTGACCACAGGGTAAAACTGAAAGAAAGCGAAAAGAAAGATAAGTACCTGGACCTTGCTAGAGAACTGAAAAAACTATGGAACATGAAAGTGACGGTGATAACAATTGCAGTTGTGGCGCTCGGTAAAATCACCAAAGGATTGGTACAGGGACTGGAGGACTTGGAAAAACAGCATTGTTGAGATCGGCTAGAATACTCAGAAGAGTCCAGGGGACTTGAGGAGACTTGCTGTCACTCAAACTTAATAGGAAGACCATCTGCTAACGCTGGTGTAAAAAAACTCTCCAAGGAGTAAAATAATACAAGGGTTATTTAATATATAAGGAAAATTTTGCACTTTCTAAAATTGCATCTTCTTCAAGGAAATTAATATTGATGGGTCTTTTTATTTCCCAGAAGATTGTTAGCATCACCTTCTTTACTGACCCCTGCCCACAGAACCTTTTCTTTATCGGAGAGTTACTGTGATTCCACTCCATGGACAGTCTTTTCAATTAAGGCCTGTAGTGGCACACACATGCTTAGCCTGTTTGTAAACATTTTTAAAATTGAAACATGTTTCTCCGTACACATCGCGCATTCTTCTGTAAATTTCACATAGTTTGCCCTTCCCAACCAGCAAAAATTTGATGACAGACTTCTGTTCAAGCCGAGAGCACTCAGTTTGATTTGCCACCATTGTGAATAGCCTCAAAACAAATGTTTTTGTGAGATTAAAACAGAATTTGCTATAAACCAATTCCAATCAATGCATAGTTTACATTTATGGAAAAAATATGAAAAAAAAAATGTTTTCTTTTTTAAAAAATCCCCTTACTGAATAATAATAATAATAATTAGACCTTGCCAGAGAACTACAAAAAACTATGGAACATGAAGTGGGCAGAGATACCAGTTGTAATTCGTGCGCTCGAAACAATCTCAAAAGACTTAGTAAAGGGACTGGAAGATTTAGAAATCATAGGACAAATAGAGACCATCCGAACAATAGCATTAAAAACGGCCAAAATACCGAGAAGAGTCCTGGAGACTTGAGAAGACTTGCAATCACTCAGACTCCAGTGAAAGCCAATCAGCTAACGCAGGTAGGAAAAAACTGGAAAGAAGTATCATAAAAATAATATGGATTCTTCAAGCAACAAACGAAGGAAATTGCAAACGAGATGATCAGGACATGGCTATGAAAGAGAAACTGAATCTCTTTTAATAGCAGCAAAATAATACCGTGAAGACGAACTATATCCAAGCAAAAATTTAAAGTACACAGAAGAATAGCAATGTAGAGAATGTGGAGATGGAGATGAAACAGTTAATCATATGATAAGCGAAAGCAGCAAAACTGGCAGATAAGAAACACACGACTAAGCACGACAGGGTGAGAAAGGTAATCTACAGGGAACTGTACAAGAGATTAAAATTTGACCATGCTAACAAATGGTATATGCACAAACCAGAATCTGACCTAGAAAATGAGAGGCAATAAATTTTCTGGGACTTTGAGATACAAACGAATCATCTAACCCCGGCCCAGACCTGGTATTAATAAAAAGAAAAAAACTTGTCATCTACTGGATTTAGCTGTTTCAACAAACAATAGAGTGTAAATAAAAGAAAGCGAAAACACTTAGATCTTGCCAGAGAGTTTTAAGAAAAAGTTGTGGAACAAGAAAGAGACAGTGATACCAGTTATAGTTGGAAAGGAGACTGGAGGAATTGGATATCAGAGGAATAATCGAGACCCTCCAAAGCAGTTCTCAAGAGCTTGGAAAAGAGACTGGAGGAATAATCGAGACGCTCCAAAGCAAAACACTAGTTAAGATTAGCTTGGATACCCAGAAGAGTCCTGGAAATCTGATGAGACTTGTTTTCACTCAGACTAGTGTGAAAAACTCGCATAGAGTAATGATAGACATGACAATGTGAAAATACGCGACAATAGAAATTGTTTCTCAGTTGTACATTATATTTACAGCATGTTTCCATAAATTTTAAATTTTCACTGGGTATTTTTTTACGTGAAAATCAAGTGGGATTGTTTAGCTGGTTATTTTGTGCAGCGATAAAATCTGCGGCAAAGAACAGCCCTATTTTTGTTGGCATAACCAATTTTTTTTAAAAAAAGGGAAAAATGATAATAAATTAAATAATAAAACTTGAGATCCACACGAATGTGTGAAGAATTGATAAGGATGTCAGCAAAATGCTAACAGCAGCCATCTTATTTTTTTTTTCTCTTTTTCAAAATATGTTTATTTTCTTCAAAACGTAAAATGTTTCAGAGTTTAAACTAACAAACTACTTATTAAAGTAAATATCACAAGAAGAATTCTACAATCAATTCTGTATTTTGCTAACTGATTCAAACTGCACTGAATTAACCTTTTTGGCACAACTCCAGTCGAGTGAACCTAAAATTCATTATTTCGAAATGATACATTTTCACAGACATATCACGGTGACATAGAGGTGGTCAAATCCATTCGTCCCAAGAGAGTATGGATTTGCGTCTGAATCTGGACAAGTCTGGGCAAGATATGTAACTCTGGAAATTTCACATGCAGCAATCTTCATCTTTCTACGCTACCAATATTGTCAAAAGGGATTAGGGCCGATACAGCTTGGCACTAATGTTGCTAGTACAAAGTTGAAAGCAACATCAGATTGCCTTTGGGACTTCAGTTTTTAATTTTGAAGTCAGATGTTTTTTCTAGAAAGGCTGCTTACCAAGATTAGAAATCTCGGTCCGTCCAATTATTTACCTATAGATGGGGAACAAGTTAATCTAATATTTAAACATTTATTTTATACACAATAAACGCACGTAGTTATCTCTATTTTAACACATTTTCTCTAATTTTTGGTTTAGAACGTTATTTCTTCATTTTATTTTTAAATTTCTAACATATATTCTTTTTTTTTAATCTTTTAAAATAATGAAATTTAAGTAATTTAAAAAAAAAAAATTAAAATACAAAACAGAGCCAATATCTAAACCGAATATATTCCATAATTACACGTACTCATAGGCTTGTGGGTAAAGAGTTCCCCAACAGCCCGGGAGACCGGGGTTCAATTCCAGGTCGAGTCATACCAAAAACTCAAAAAACACTCAGCATTATAAGGTACGTATCAAGGGTAAATTGGAGCAATCTTGAGAAAGGAGTAGCGCCCTCCCCGACACCACAGTGTAGTAGCAAATGAAAGGGAGCCTTCGGATCACCAACTTTACTAGAATGGTCAGAAAACTAAATTAGCAGACCATTGTTAGTGAGTTATTAATTCTCACTGGGTGTCCTGGACTTGTATCACAAATAAGCCTTATAAATAACTATATTGCAATATCTTCTGTACTTTTACAAAATCTTGAAATTACACGACGTTAAACGATGTATAGTAAAAATATGTCCTTTTTGAAATGAATCAATTTTGAGTTCATGGAAATGTTTCCCCATAGAATAGGGATCAATTTCAAGAAAGGAATTTTTTCTTTCGTACTAAATTATAAGGTTGCCCAGTCAGCTGGGGCTGTAGAATATACCGACTGCTTCTCTGCAGAGGGGTAATACCCCCACCAACGAGTGTCCTGAATATGACACTAAACAATCTGATGGTGAGGTTCCAGCAGTGCTGGAGCTTTGGAGAATGCGGAGTACCTCTTCATTGCCATCGCTCCCAGGTCCACTCTGGCCCGGAGTGGTAGCACCTGATAGGGCCCTATCTATGGGTTAAATAGAACTAACAGCACACTTATGCTAAAATGAATTGTTTGAGTAAACTGAATAGCTTGAAATAGAAATGTTTTTGACAATTAAAACGTACTTACATTTAAACTGTGTGCTTATGCTTAACTGAATTATTTGAAATAGAACTGTTTTTCGACATTAAAACTGTATTTACACTTAACTGAATTGTTACATATAACTGCTTGAATAGTTTGAAATGGAAATGTTTTTGACAATTAAACTGTGTACTTATGCTAAACTGAATTGTTTTAAATAGAACAGATTATTTAAATAAAAATGGATTTGGCGTTAAATAACCTACAAAGGTTGATATGCCATAAAACCCACCAAACCAAACCAAACTAATATTTTAGGTTTGAAAAAATACAGCCAAAATGAAATATTGATACGAATCGTCAGAAAATTTATTCTCAAGTTAGTTAAATAGCTATTCCCAGAAAGTTACCAAATGTTATAGACATTTGAAGAAGGCAGAGGGGTACAATGGATGAGAAATCGTAATAAAGACAAAAGGAAACGTGAAGAAAGAATCAATGTGTAATAAGGTTTTGTCGCTATCTTTGAATCATTAATATATGATATATTATTAAGACAACTAAACATCTCCTTCGTATTATTATTCTATACACATTCCGGACTGGTATATGTATCTTAGTTGCAATACTCACAACATTTCGGTCGCTGTACTCCCCGGCCTTCTTGAAGTGGTTTCTTGTCGTATTCGGTAAAATTTCGAACTTAACCCTGTATTTGAATCATGCGGATGTAGACTGTTCTTATTCTGCCGTCCATACCTCGAGAGTATCTTACATCAACTACTTTTTACAATTTCAAGTTATTGAAGGAATTCCGGAAAGGTTACCGAGTGTGTGACGAAAAGCACTAGGAAGAAAGCCAGAGAGTACAGCGATCGAAATGTTGGGACTATAGCAACCAAGATGAGTATAGCAGTCCACAACGTGTAGAGAATAATGATGATAATAATAATAATAACAACAACGCCTCATCTTAGAAATATAGATAGACATCCTCTTTGTTTATTTGCATTAGGAATAGGAACACACTGTCACTTGAGCGAGTGCGCAGGCAAGTAACTGGCCTACTGAGTCATTTGCGTGAAATTTGCCAGTCTTCACGTAGTTTGTAGTTTTGTGCCCTCTCTTATTAGATCACTCTCTCGCTTTGATTGCAATCCTCTGAGTCGTCTGGTGTGAACGTTTGACATAACTGGAGCTTGTCTTTACGTAGCACGTGATCGAACCACTTCAATATTTTCAAGATAATATCAGTGATTTTATTTGGTATCCCAAAGTCACTTCTTATTGATGTGATTCATGTGAGAAACTTCCAAAACATTCTTGTAGTAAATCGTTCTCGAATACAATCGGTTTCCTTTCATGTTCTCTCTTTGAACTCCAAGTTTCTTCAAAATGTATAGCTCTCGGAGCGATGGCCATCTTCAGTCAAGAAGCAGCAATCATCATATACAAGGGATTGTTCCTAATGTTCTAAGCCTCACTCAGATTTTAGATTTGTCGCACACCTCTCACCTTTGTATGGGCCTCATCTGTATAGAAATTCGGACAGAAATCTGAATGAGTTTTTCTAGTTTTATAAGAAGTGGTAGTGAGTTGCCACAGCAAAAATGTTCAGCTACGTTTCTTCTTTCTGAGTCAAGCTTAAAAAATTTTGAACAACCCTCTTGTGTACGTACATAACCCAGCAATAACAGTTATTCAAATGGAGATTTTTTGATTAGAGTAATGTATTTCAAAATGCTCTAACTCTAATAAATCAATTTCCGGTCAAATTTGTAGTTGAATTATAATATTTTGTAGTCATCATCCACATTTAAAGTCATTTTATAAATATCCAAATTCTCGATATAAGGGAGATAACTACGAAATGTTCATCATAATTCTTCATTCGTTTCTAAATAAAAGCATCACTATCAGTTTCCTGCTATCTATCTCTCTCTCTCTCTCTCTCTCTCTCTATATATATATATATATATATATATATATATATATATATATATATATATATATTTACCAACCTTTTATATACATTATAAATTAAATTACTATGACCAAAAAATCCAGCAAGCACTGTGTGCGACATACGGAACCACTAGACAGCTGTTTCGACCTTATTAGGTCTTATCAGCAGTGTATACCGTGATATCTCCCCCACTAGAGATCGAACCAGCGATCACAGAATACAGAGCCGAAACTCTACCAGTGAGATACTGGCCCACATCGCACTCAAGCGATCCCATATTAACTAGTCATAGTAAATATACGGCCAATCAACCTAAAAAATGTACATCTTTTATATATATTTACCAACCTCTCGGTACGAGCAAGGTGCGACTCAAGGTCATTTTTTAGCAGAGTTTAACAGGGATAAAATCAGTGTTTTCCTTTTCCTAGAGGAGAAAAAAGCGGTTGCCATACCAAGGTTAAAGTACCTAGTCTGCCCTTCAATTCATCCATAACTAGAAGGAGAATAATTGGATGCATACCTTTCCCAAGGATATTAGCGCTATGTGAAGTGCAAACAGCTTCACCTTGGATTTGAACTCGAGTCGCAGGATCCATTTCCTATGACGGTAGCCATTACACAAAGAACGCCTGCAGTCTATTCTTTAAGAAACTTAGTTTAGATTTTAAAACAACTTACATAGACGAACTATCTTGAAAAGTTAAATTTGATCAATTTTAACACACACGTTTATAAGATATCACACGCTATATACTTCTGATACCATCGGTGCCGTTGTTAAAAATCTATTTTAATTCAACACATTGCAATGTGACACATTGCAGTGAACAGACACAGAGGAAAAATAGTTTGATTCATACCTTTCCCGAGGGTATGAGCGCTATGTGAAATGCAAGCAGTATCGTCCAGGATTTGGACTCGGGTCACCGTCTATTTCCTACAACGGTAACCATCACACCACGTACATGTATTACAGCAAAAATACTCAATAAAAAAAACCTTCTAGCCACTTTGTTTTTATATAGCTCATTTCTATCTTTCATTATAAAATGATCAATATTACTAAAATACATACACAAAGATTATGTATATAAAGTATATATATACAGACCCACACACATATATACATATAAACACGTATTATACATCATTTCATTTTTCTTGATTTTCTCTCGTTCCGTCCTTATCCATATTTACCAACCCCTCCGCTCGTGCAAGATATGACACAAGGTCAATTTTTAAGCAGAGTTTAACAGGTTTGAATTCAGAGTTTTCCTTCTCGTAGATTAGTTGCCTCAACAAGGCTGAAGAAACCAGTCTGTCCTACTATTTACACATAGCTGGAGGGAGAATAATTGGATTCATACCTTTCCCAAGACTATTAGTGCAATGTGAAATGCTATCAGTCTCGTCCAGGAGTTGAACTCGCACCGTGGCCATTTCCGACGACGATAACAATTACACCATGGGCACCTCCTCTCATTCCGTCCTTATCATTCATCGATTCTAGCAGGTCCTCCAAACGACATCTAGCGTCCGCACAGAGCTGATGTAAGTTCTTGCTGGTCAGGCAACCCCGGCACATGCATGTGTAGGGGTCCATAGAGAAGTGGAGTCAAAATCCCCTCTGGGATCTGTAAAAACTTGTTAAACAACTACAGGAAACATCTAGCTGCTGTGTTTGCAAACAAGGGTTTCTTCACCAAGTACTGATCTATGTTTTGCTATGGGGTTGAAATACTTATTTTTTCAATAAAATACAAATAAATGTTCAAAAATTATTATAATGTGATTTTCTAGAACTTTTTTTTATATTCTATTTCGTTTGAAAATTATAGACCGTTCCAATTTTTGTAATGAGGCAAACTCAGAAAATCAGCAGGGAAGAAAATACTTATTTTCCCCACTGTATGTAAAGTGTAATTAGAGCTGTAACAGTTTCTTTTGCCCCATCTTCCCTCTGTATATGAAGTATAGTGTTGCCTCGAGATTTATAGCATGTACTCCCTCGATGATTCGGCGGATAGTCAAAATCTGTATAGTTGTCCTGGATATGACAATAAACTACATCAGATGGTGAGGCTCCAGTCGCATATCCCTTCATTGCTATTATACTTAGGTCCACTTTGACCCAGAGTGATAGTACTTGTTGGAGTCACATCTATGGATCAAATAGAACTAACTGGTAATTTACTATGCTGACACAACTGTGTGAAAACAATAAATATCAATACTTAAGACCTTTTAACTGTGTACAAACAAATGATTACTAGCACGTATAAAATTAATGTTAACTGTAAAATATATTCTAACAAATTAAATATATAATATATATGTATAAACAGGATTTGTAATATCTAAGTATAAACAGGATTTGGCTTGAAATAATCTACAAGATATTGATATTTGATATTCCAAAAAAACACAACCAGCCAACCAGCTATATGTATACGGACATATATACACATACAACAGTGTATATATATATATATATACACACACACATATATATATAGACACACAAAAACCCGTATATATATATATATATATATATATATATATACACACAAACACACACACACACACACATGGTGCAGAAGCAAAATATGGAATAATTTCTATAACTTTTATTTATCTGATTAGTCCAATTTTTGAAAAAGAAAAACACGATTAATCTAAATTTTCATGAATAGCTCTATTATTCAAGAACTTTTTCATCAAAACTCAGCCCAATATGAATGAGCAAGAAAGGAAACGACAAAGAATCTATGGTTTGCTTAGCGCCGAAACCGAGCCCAAAAAAGGAAAAATTCCGAAATAATTGGATTTTCTTTATGGACTCCATCAAGCCCAGACCTTGAACTCCTTGATTACAATATATGCGGTGTTTTAGACAGCAAAACACAAGCAACTTCCCATCCAAATAACGGAATAAAATGTCTGAAGAATTTATTTTGAAGGCATGAAAATCGCTTCGAAGGTGTGTTGATACAATAACAAAAAAAAAAAAAAAAAAATGGCGGCCATAATAAGTAAATTTATTGTTTTGTGTCTAGCTTCCTATTTTATTGTTTTTTTAATTAAAATAAGAGTCGTTTATTATACTAGAATATTCCTAATTTGGCTTCCGCATCCTATATATATATATATATATATATATATATATATACACACGTATATTTAGACATATAGACGCCTATAAGTATATATATATATATATATACATGCATGCATATATACACATATATACGTATATATAAACATGCACACATATACATAGATATACACAGGCATATATATATATATATATATATATACACACACACACATGTATTCCCACATATATATACACATACATTCACATATACAGGGTGTCTCAATATACCCATGTGACAGCTAATAACTCTATTTATAATAATATTGTTCTTTTTTATTTCAGATTTGAAAATAGTATACTTTAACAACTATTAATCCTCGATCATAATGCTTTGGACAAGAGAGGGAAAATATTTTGCGTCACTGAAAAATTGTCTTCGTTGCAATATCTTGGAAAAATGCAACGTAATTTATGGTGTACTTAAATAGTCCAAAATTCTAAGGTTGAATTTTAAGTTTTTTATTTTTTTATTCGTTTATTACTGCGACAAGAAACTCAAAAAAAGATTGCATGTCCTGAAAGCTAATATAATAACAATTTAAAAAACAACAACATTGATTTGATGTCTCTAGCTCAAAGGATGAATTTTTTACAGGACATATTCAAAATGATTGCCATTGCGCTTGTTTCAATAATAAATCATTATCATATTAATGGGTTGCATCTATTTTGAGACACTCTGTACATGAACATGCATTCATATATATATATATATATATATATATAAACGTATTCACACACACACACACACATATATATATATATATATACATTTACACACACATACACGCATATATATATATATATACATTTACACACACACACACACACATATATACACATTTACACACACACACATATATATATACATTTACACACACATACACATATATACATTTACACACATACACACACACATATATATACATTTACACACACAAACACACACATATATACATTTACACACACACACACACACATATATACATTTACACACACACACACACACACACACACATATATATATATACATTTAAACACACACTCATATATATATATATACATTTACACACACACACACAAACACACACACACATATATACATACATTTACACACACACATATATACATTTACACACGCACACACACACATATACATTTACACACGCACACACACATATATATATATATATATATATATACACACACGAACACGTTCGTGTGTAGATTAAAGCCTGGACGAAGAAAAATCTAGAGGACTACTCGAACCTGAGTAATCAATTGATAAGTATGTATAATTTTTCTTCTTTTCAAAGAAGAATTTATGAATTTATTTTTATCCAGAATTTAATAACACAGCATACACCCCCCGCACCTCAAATAAAAAAGAAGCCAGTAATCTGATTCAAGCAAACGACCTAACAGTGAACACCAAATGTTTGTAGTTTGCAATATGAAACCCAAAATTCATACTAAAACCATTTAACTCCTTAACGCTGAATGTTTATCTTCTTTTTTTTTTCTTATTAAAAGAGAATTCCCTGTTGAGGGGTGGGGAGGGAAGGGAGGGGTAGTAGTAGGTGGCTACTGTTTGCACAATTTTTTCGTGATCGTGAAAAACCAGACCAAGAACTTGATTTGGATTCGATGCGTTGACAGCACAAAAGAAGTCGCTCAGCAAAAATACTCAACAAAAATGCTTGGCTCAGCATTTTCGTTTTAAAGTCTACTGAATTCTCTTCGTGAATACAAAACAAAAACGTGCGAGACTGCGACATTGTTGTAAGCGAGTTCGAACTCCAGACCTGCTATTACGTTCACTTTTGGACAATTACCCCATACTTGTGGTTCTGTGCTAGAGTTAAGTTCTACTTAATTTTTTAGAAGACTTCCGGTGAAGTCATGCTTCTAGCACACTTCAAGAGCCGGTTCCCGCGAGACCACTGGATTTAACAGCAACGAATCAGCTCAATAGATGACCACTTAGGAACAGCAGGTACCCGAAGTAACTCGAAAGTGAACGTAATAGCGAGACTGGAATTCGAACTAGTTTACTTCTACGTCGCAGTCAAGCACTTTAATCATTACTCGAGGAGGAGAAGGAGGAAGATTACTACTACAACTACTGATGATGATAATGATAATAAGAAGAAGAGTTCACAGAGAGAATTACTTTCTTTTTAATTTTTAACGAACTTTTTGGAAAGGTTAAAGAAATTTGATAAACGGTAGAAGAGGGTCAGCGGAATAGCATCTACGTTTCATGTCTTTCCCTTGCTTGTAAAGCTAACTTTTCAAGGTCTCTTTCATATGAAATGACGAACTCGAAAATTTTCGTAATTCACTACGAAAGTGGAGTTAAGTTATCAAATGTGTCACTAGGTAGCATATGCCTACAACCTGACGAGTCAATCTATCAAGCTGATAGCGCCGGGTTTTTTTTATGTTGATCGAGTGTGTATTTGGAATTTTCTGCCCCTACCCGCCAATGATAGAGCTTCTAACTTGGGTGATATTCTACCCCAGGCTACCGAGACAAGACCGAGAACCAAAGTCCGCTAAATCGATATCCAGGAAGCGTGATTTCAGCAATCTCAACATCAAGTATAACAACAGTAGAAAGGGATTGGTTAACATTATCTATATAACCCCACGTTGTTAGGACGTGACACAAGGTTAGTTTGATATGGGGTGCACCGAAAGAAGCAACTCTCTCGTAAGGTTGCTTAAAGGACAGCCAGGATGGAAGGAATCTCTGACCAAATTTCTACCAGTCTTAGAATACGCACGCCATTTTGAGACGAAGCTTTATATTTTTAAAGCTTTCTTACATATGGTCACCGTCCATGCAGTGGTTCCACACACACACAGACATATATAAATATATATAAAATGTAGTTTGCTATATTTATAAATAAAGACTGTTCAATATCGGTGGGTTGTGTTTTAAGGCATTTCAATCTTGTAGGTTATTTAATGCCAAATCCTATATATATATATATATATATATAATATTGTTGGTTGGTTGTTTGGGTTTTATGGCATATCATCCTTTGTAGGTTATTTAACGCCAAATCCATTTTTATGCAAATAATTCAGTTTAGCAACAGTACACAGTTTAATTGTCAAAACATTCCTATTTCAAGCTATTCAGTTTATTCAAACAGTTCTAATTCAGCTAATTCAGTTTAGTATAAGTATAGATTTTGTATACACACAGTTAAATGTCAAAACAGTTCTATATTAAACAATTCAGTTTAGTGTAAGTACAGTTTCAATGTCAAAAACAGTTTCATTTCAAACAATTCAGTTTAGCGTAAGTACACAGTTTAATTGTCAAAAACATTTCTATTTCAAGCTATTCAGTTTAGTCAGTTTTAATTCAAACAATTCAGTTTTAACATAAGTAGGCAGTTTAGTTTTATTTGACCCATAGGTAGGACCCTTTCAGGTGCTACCACTCCGGGCCAGAGTGGACCTAGGAGCAATGGTAATGAAGTGGTGCTCTGCATTCCCCAAAGCTCCAGCATCACTGGAACCTCACCATCAGGTTGTTTAGTGTCATATACAGGACATTCATTGGGGGAGGGCTTACCCCTCTGCAGAGTTGCCGTCGGTGTGTTCTACAGCCCCAGCCCACTGGGCAATATAATATTGTAAACTAACAGTTTTTAAATAACTTTTTCAGAAAAGCCAGAGCTAATTTATTTGCTTACGGTTAAATGGCTTCAAATATTTCGAACACTAATAATACTATTCAATATTAATCATTTGTTTGCACACAGTCAAGTAATTTCAAGTTTCGTTCACACTAGCATTATCGATTACGCTATTCCAACAACGATACCGATCAATCTGATTTTTCATAGCGTCATCTTTTTTTCTTATATATTTTACCCCGGTTCTTCGACTAAAGTAGCTGCTGATCTTAACTGTTCATTGAACAGACTTGGTCTCACCAACCAGTACATGATGTCACCGTTTGCCTCGCTATTGAAATGACAGCCTACATAGCTAAAACACCATTCAAGTAAGACTTTTATCATTTTGTTCAGTTTTTGTATACTGCTTGTCCATGACAAGAATGTATTCCCTTTATCTGTGTATTTTTGTAATATTTCTAACATGTTATATATATATTAAATGTCATATATGTTGATCTGAGTTTATGTTGTCTTTCCTTCTTTTTATTCACTGAAGATCCCTAATATCCTGATGATTGCTTTCTTTATTTCTTCCGTATAAGTAAAGTAAAGTTAGCGACCATAGTCGAGGGTGACCCGAAGGCTCCCTTTTCGATAGCTACTACACCAAGGTGTAGGGGAGGGCGCTACTCCATTCCCAGGATTGCTCCACTTTACCCTTGAACCGTACCTTATAATGCTGAGTGTTAAGCAAGGTGGTATCAAGTTCCATTTTTAAAGTCTTTGGTATGATTCGACCTGGGATTGAACCCACTCTAACCGCTGGGCCAATGTCCCACTCCTAAAACAGAAATCAAAAGCGTATATTCTTAATTTTCACGCTTTCCCGATCATCAAGTAGTATCATATTTTGAAGAATCTCTGCCCTACAAGTGGGACGGGAAGATTGTACATAGAAAGAACGGAATAAAAACTATACAACAAAGCAAAGAAACACTACTGCATTTAAGCAAGGAAGTCTACAGAAAAATTGTCTTCGTTGCAATATCTTGGAAAAATGTAACGCAATTTATGGTGTACTTAAATAGCCCAAATTTTAGGTTTTTATTTTTTTGTTCGTTTAGAGTTTTCGAGGAGCTGTAACAATCTACATAAAAACTGATTTCAAGAGAGAGAGAGAAAGCGAGAAAGACATTCAACCCACCCAGGACAATATCTCTCAGCTGATTGACTAATGTTGGGGGGAATACCCATGACGTAATGGCTAACGAGCTGGTCTGCGAGATTGTACTGAACAAGTTCGAGTTCCAGTCACGCTATTACGCTCATTTTCGTACTAATACTCTTGGAAAAGTATGAATCCTTTTATAACTTGGTACACTACTGTTTTTCTTCAAGGACAGCTTTGACATTACAAATTTAACCCATAGCTTAAGGAATGGAGGAAGTAATTCGGTTTCGGTTTCTTTGTTTAATAGCATATCAACCTTTGTGGGTTATTTAATGCCAAAGCCATCCTTCTTAAAGAACCCCAGTGACACAGCTGTTCATACCCTTCCCAAGGGTATTTGGCCGATAGTGAACGTAACAGAGCGACTGGAGTTCGAACTCGCTTACTACAATTCTGCAGGGCAGTGCTTTAGCCATTACACCACGAGTACATCCCCGAGGAAGGAATTCATAATTTTCCAAAGAGTATTCGTCCGAAAGTGAACGTAATAGCGTAAATGGAGTTCGAACTCGCTTATTAAGATGTCGCAATCCAATATGTTAGCCACAACACCATTATTATTAAACCAAGAAAGAAAGAATAATTTGTATTATGCAAAATTATACATGAATAATAATGGTAATAATAATAATAAGGCACCTCGAATAGTGTAATATCAAGCAAGCTGGACTGGCAGGCCATTACTAGTGAGTTCGAGCTTCACTAGTTACCCCATACTTGCGGCCGTGTGTCACAATAAAGCAAAGCTTAGTAAATAACTCTAACAAAAAAAAAATTTCAATAGAACGAAAATGGCACATCGTACCGAGGTTTTTGTTAGGGTATGTCGTTAAAAATACTTTTGAAAAAATAAAGGATTTTTTTCAATTCAGTTTGCGATTTAATATTAATGCGGGATCAGAGTTCGTGCTTACTACGATTATAATTTCTCAAGTTCCTCAAGTACAAGACATCGCTTTAGTTATGCATTTATTCATTTGCAATTAATCATAACACATTCTTTAAATAGAATGTGGCTCTACTTAAACTTAATGGACGCCGAAGTCAGCCTTTAAGAAGAGTGAACTTCTATCAAGTCTCAAGTACAAACGAGAGGAGAGTGGGTAAAAATTAGTTCACTTTACATTCACCAAGTGGGCTTAATAACCCTAAGTTAATAGATATTTATGTGTGCCTCCTACCAAGCAGGATTTGATACAAGGTCTTTTTATAGAGGGAATCTAAGGGAGAGGAAAGTCACACACAATCCGAGACTAGTGAGCTGTTGGTCAACGCGTGTCATAGGATCACTAAGAGCAATGTGAAATTAGGCTAGTCATTGTGAAGTCTCCCAGCACGTATGCTAAGTGACTTTGCTAGTTATAGATTCACCAGACCCAGAGGTCTTGTGCAATGTGAATCTAAGCTTAACATTTATACCCCTCCGGTACGAATGCCAGGAGGCCTGGTAATCCAGGTAAGTTCTAAGTAAGTTATGATTAAAACAAACCGGTTTCTCTTATTTTTTAAAATTATTTTAATAAAACTATTGTTATCAAAATATTTATTATCTAATTCAGTAACCTTGCAAATGTCTTTTTGTAATAAGAATACATAAATAACATAACAGCAAACCAGGATAACATTTCTTCTCGACAATATATCACATCATCACTCAATGGCCTAATGAGTAGAGTGTTCGCCAATAGTCCAGGAAACCGGAGTTTAATCTCAGCTCGAGTCATACCAAAGACTCAAAAATGGGACTTGATGCCGACTTGCTTAACACTCGAGATTATAAGATAAATATCAAGGGTAAAGTGGAGCAATCCAAGGAAGTAGCGCCTCCCATACACCTTGGTGTAGTAACTATTGAAAAAAAGGCATCGGGTCACCCTCGACTAAGGTCGCCAACTTTACATACTTATTACCTATAGTAAGTACCAGTCCAGTTAACAGACCATAGAATACATTGGTTGTATTCTCTGCAGAGGGGTAAGAATCTCCTCTACCCCAAAGGGATGTCCCGGCTATGAGACTAAACTGCAACTGGTGGTGAGGCTCAAGTTCTGGGACACGGGGTAGTGTGGAGTCACCTCTTCGTTGTCATTACAGCACTCTGACTTGGAGTGGTATTACGTGTAAGAGTCCTATCTATGACTCAGAAAGGTATGTTTCTATTATTTACTACACTTATTTCCCTTTTAACGAAGATCTGTTTTTGTTAAAAAAATTAATTTGCATTCTCATGATGCTAGAATTCTAGCGAAACATGACAACCTGATTTTTTTAACTGCCACTTTCTCATTCCTTCGGATTTCATTCCAAACTTTACTCGTTTTAAACCCTCCATTTGTCACTGCCTCCCACTAGGTAGGATTTCACACAAGGTCTTTTTTATAGTGGGGTTTTAGGGAGGGATAGGTCGGGCACGAGCCCTGCTGGACGGACGCTGGTCATCGGCTCACTTAGTGCAATGTGGGCCAGATGACCCAGCTGGACTGGGACTCACTAGATATATAACGTGAGCTCAGTACGTATGCTTGCTCATAGCTTGAAAAGGACCCGAGAGTCTAGCGCTATGCAATGCTTGATAATGATGTCATCACCCACCTGCAGGTGGCCTGGTCGAAGCTGACGGTCTTTCGGCTTCCAATCTGTCCTTGACCTTGAGAAGCGGAAGAGGAACACATACCTCTCTTTCAAATATAAACTCGTTTTAAATCCATGCAGACTGATGCAACCTTTACTCAATGAGCTGAACAACAAATTACCTCCACCTCCGAAAAAATCATTAGATTTTAACCTCAAATACTTATACTTTCATTTATTTACTTCAATAGTAAATATATTAAAATATTAAAAAATCATTTCATCAATCTATTACCTTTTCTAAACAGATCTTCCTACTTACTGACATCTTCAAAAACAAAACAAAACAAAAACGTTTACTTCAATGGTTGAAATTATTAATAAACACCTGAAAAGTCGAACGATAAAGATGTTGATCTAAAGTTCAAATTACAGCTACACGTTATGCCAATCATTTGGCATTCATAAGCCTATCAGTTTTGAAATGCAAACAATCATAAAATAGATGAGTTTTGATGATGCCCAGAGGCCGAAATCAGTCGAGATTAATAAATTTATAAATAATTTTTAAAACCAACGTTTGCTTATCTATTCTTTTGCTTGTAACATATATGTGTGTATGTGTATGTGTGTTCATATATGTGTGTGCGTGCGCATGCGCGTTTCCTTAACATCTATCAATCATTTCAAGTAATTAAGTGCCATTACTTCAACATATACACACAATCGACGAGGAAACCTTCTGTAATATGCGCTACATATGCAATTAAACACCTAAGGCATTTCTTCAACAGTTCTCGTGTTACACTCGGCTCGTAACCTGATGACGTGTGCGCGTGCGGTAGTATAACGGTTAGCGACACGAAGATCGTAAGCGGCGAATTGGACTTCTTCATTTCAGTAGCATACGCTCCTGTTCACCTAGAACTGATGCCTTTATTACAAAGTCATGAAAAGACTTTTCCCTGCAATCTACCGTATGACCAGAAATATCCTATCTCTTTGCTTATCGATATTCCACCCACCACGTTTCTTTTTGTTTATGAATATTCCATCCGACCAAGTTTCTCTTTGCTTATTGATATTCCACCCACCACGTTTCTTTTTGCTTATTAGTATTCCACCCCATCAAGTTTCTCTTTGCTTACAATAGTCCACCCCGCCAAGTTTCTCTTTGCTTTTCGATATTCCACCCCGCCAAGTTTCTCTTTGCTTAGTAATATTCCACCCCGCCAAGTTTCTCTTTGCTTATCGATATTCCACCCCGCTAAGTTTCTCTTTGATTATCGATATTCCACCCCACCACGTTTCTCTTTGCTTATCCATATTCCAACCCGCCAAGTTTCTCTTTGCTAATCGATATTCCACCCCACCAAGTTTCCTTTTCCTTATGAATATTCCACCCCACCAAGTTTCTCTTTGATTATCGATAATCCATCTTAATAATTTTCTTCCAGCTTAATGTACCTCAATATAGAAATCAAAATTTTATACTTCAAAATTATTTACTTCTCCTCAACGGATATACAAGCACAAAACAAAATACTAGGGAAGAGACGTCACAGTGTTCTTGTAAAATTAAGTGCAATATAGGATGATGATATCAAATAGTATGCGCATGAATTGGTTAAGATTTTATAAATAAATGATTATATATATATATATATATGTGTGTGTGTGTGTGTGTGTATATATATATATATATATATATATAACGTGTGGAAGAAACAGTCTATTTAATTTCAAAGCATAAACAATAAAATTTTTCCGGGTCTTATGTAACGCTACGCCCTCACCCCCCACATTATCTCAGTCTTCTAACCATTCCACTTCTTAGCCGGCCGGTGATCAACTAGTGGCCGAGGGGGTAACGCACATTTCTTTACCACTACACAAGAATACGATCGAGGAGGAAATAGAAGGACAACGAACAAACACGAACAAAGCTTGGGGTTAACCAAGAGCAAAAAGGAGGTATTGCAACACTACATTTCCGTGTGCAGACTATCGCTAGCGTGGGTTACTAGCGAAAATTCCACAAGCACTGGAATGCCGACATCTTTTGACTCAATCTTCTTCGCTGGACCCTATCTTGTCTGCTACTGTCTCCGGAGTCCGGTGTTGACTGCCCCCGTCCGTGGTTCCACGCCAACTCACTGCAGTCCAGTCGCCCTGCCGTCCAATCGCCAACTCCCCCCAGCTCCTTAGTCCAGCCAACTCTCATTCGCGTCCCCGTACCACTTCCGGATACGGCGAGATTTCAGGTCCAAGAATCCTTTGTCTGGTTTCGCGCCAAAACAGACAAAGGAATCGCCTGCCCTGGCTGGAAACCCATATAGTGCTACACTTATATTCAAAGCGGAAATTGACACGACTCATTTTTGTTGCATAAAAATTTAATTTTAAAGTCTTCTTTATTAAACACGCACGCACTCGTGTGTACATTATTGTACATCTTATTAGATGATTAGTGTAGATGAGGTTTTCAGCCGTTGTAAAACAACTTGTTCAAGAGATGAAAGACTGAATTCAAAGCAGCTATACATCGCTTTAAAAAAATTGACCATGTGTCGCATCCGGCCCGTTGATAAGAGGTTAAGTAAATACATTCCCTGATTAAATCTACATGCCTGACAAAAAAAGTAGTAGTAATATTTTTCTTTTGGTAACAAATGAAACGGCTAATCACAATGCAAATTCAGCTAACTGGCACAAAAGGAATACAAACTAAGCATGACTGGGTAGGAAAGATGACCCACAGGAATTGTGCAAGGATTAAAATTTGGTATATGCACAAATCAGAATCGGTCCAAGATAAAAATTTTGGTAGTTTGAAATAGGAATGAATCACTCAAATCAGGCCTGAAGACCTAGCAAATAATTTACTAAGATTTTTGCGAAAAAATATGGCACAAAGCCATATGAATGTGGCACCCAATGAGAACCGAACTCACTCGTGAAGGTTTGCTAGTCTAGCTTGCTAACCATTACACAACCCGATGTGCCCAGAAGACCTAGCTAGTATTGATTAACAAGAACAATAGAGGATTAATCAAAAAAGAAAATGAAAAACTAAACAAATAATTGGATCTTGGCAGAGATCACCATGAAGGTGAGAGTGATAACCCTGCTGCTCCTGGAACAGTACCTAAAAATCCGGAAAAAAGTGACTGGGAGTGGGGATCTGCCGATTTAAAAAAAATTATATTCTATACATGGTAGCTAAGGTGGTACTGCAATCCCTGGCGCTACCAGCAGCTTTTGAGACCAGAAAATACTTACTGCCACTTAGACTTACGTTAAAAAAAAAGAAATAAAAGAAACACAAGGTCTGGGATTTTGAGATAGAAATTGATCATCTAATCCCGGTCAGAAAACCAGACCTTGTGTTTACAAGTAAAAAAAAAAAGAATTTATCATTTGGTTGATTTTTCTGTTCCAGAGGATCAGAAAGTGAAAATGAAAGAAGCGACAACAGACAAATTCTTGCTATAGAGCAGAAAAACTTGTGGAACGTGAAGTTGTTGGATGTGCTAGTAACAGTCCCCAAGGGAGTGGAGAAAGAGACTAGAGGAATTGAAAATCAGAGGAAGAATCGAAACCACAGTATTGTTGAGATCAGCTAGAATTCTAAGAAGAATCTTGAAGACGTGAACAGACTTGATCTCCAGTGAAAAAACCACCAGTTAACGCGGGTGCGAAACCCTCATAAGATGGGGAAAAATACCAGAAGCACCAATGTTATAACTAACTAATTACTTCCGTATTCATGATTTGGTGTGTGTCACAAAAGTGGGGTGGAAATGGTGAGGCTAAGGCAAGTGGAACCTACGCGCCTTATTTTTATGTACATATACTTTTACTACATGAACTAGAGGGCAAATTGGAGTATGAAATTCTTCTTAGCATACCAGCCCTCTTTCTGCTTTGACTTCGCTGCGACAGCTGACTTGTTACAGGTAACCACTCTCCACTCTCATTTTCGCAGGAATAAAGCAGCAGTATCGGAAATATGAATAATATTTTTTAATTGAATAGGACTTAACCATACTTAAAAATGCAAGAATGATTACATCAAATTCCCATGATCAAGGATCATATAATGGACGCAGTTAAAGATGATGGAATGCAGTAAGACAATAGACACTATAAAACAAGACTTAACTCGTTCTCAAAATTGTCCGCTGTTTGATTACGAAAAATTGTTTTCATATATTTTGAAGAAAGATGAGCCAGTAAAAAAGGAATCAGTTTTTCATCATGAATAATATCGTGAAATTTTAAATGAGTAAAATAATCTTTTCAGAAGTTTATCTGTTTGATTTATTCAATATTATATATATATATATATATATATACTCATTTTATCATACAACGTATGAAAACACGTGCGATACCCCGTCCTCATCAGTCACCAACCAGAGGTGATACCACAGTTTTGGTAACTAAGGTGGTACTACCATCCCTGGCGCTACCAGCAGCTTTTGCCACCGGACAGCATATGAAGAAAAACAGAGCGAAAGTTCCTCTTGTCAAATGCGTTTGCTTTCAGATATGTTCATAAAAGTCGTTATTAATGATCATTCATATGTGTACATTTTATTTGCGCACGTTAGATCTTGGTGTCGCGGGAATGTTATTTTCGCCGATTTGGTCGTTTTTCCTTTCTTTCTTTCCCGTCATATACAATTTACAAAAAAAAAAAAAAAAAATATGTACGACGGAAAAGAAAAAAAAAAGGAAAAATTCATTTTCTTATATGAATATATACACATAATTTATTTAGTAACACAAACACTTACAAACGCACCTAGATTATTTGTTCAGCCCACTGACCTAGTGAGTAGAGTGTTCGCTAATGGCCTGGGAGGCCAGGATTCAATCCCAGGTCAAGTCATACCAAAGACTCAAAAAAATGGTATTTGATACTTCCTTGCTTAACACTCAGCAATATAAGGTACGTATCAAGGGTAAAGTGGAGTAATCCCGAAAAAGGAGTAACGCCCTCCCCTACACCTCAGTGAAGTAGCTATTGAAAAAGGAGCCTTCGGATCGTCCTCGACTACGGTCGCCAACTTTACTTACTTACTTTATATATATGTATATATATGTGTGTGTACACACACACACACACTAATTTCTTTTGTTCATCATATATCAATTTGTTTCGTTTATATATATATATATATATATATATACACACACTCATAAAACAAAATAATTTGAATGTATAAAAAACAAAATAAATTGAATATATATTTATAAAAAAAACAAAGGAAGTTGAATATATATTTAAATATATAAAAACCAGTAATTGTTTATTTGGGTAAATACCCAACAGACAGTATTTCAGACAAATATTCAGAAAGTGCTCAATACTTGCAGAGCTGCAACCTCAATTTCACCGAAAGGATCTTCAGGAATACACATACATATGTGTGCACGCGCGTTTAAGTTATTATGTTAGTAAATGTAATTAAAACCAAGAAATAGACAAAAAAAAAAAAAAACACCCAAAAAAAACAAAAAAAAAACAAAAAAAAAAAAACACGGTTGATATCAAACCATAGCGAAATTTTTATTAGAACAATACACTTAAAATAATCTCTAAAAGAATTTACAACTAAGAGACAATTTTGTGGCGTGAACATCCACAATCAACGTTATTTTTTTTTTTTTTTTTTAATCATTCAGATTCTTTACATATCAGAGCTAGGTATGACATGCTAATTAGAACCATTCACTCTCCTTCCCAGATAGAAGCAGGGATATAATCGTAGACCGCTTCTAAAACTGAAACCCAATAAGTCGTCGATGTGTTTTCTTTTGTTTGTGTATATTAACTAAACGGGTAGTTTTCCTCTTGTTGTAATTGACTCGGAAGAAGTCGAGAATCGAGGGCACAAAAGAGTAATCAGATTGCAGTTTTTTTTTTTGTTTTTGTTAGGGGGAGTGGTTAGAGAAACAAATGAACCACATCAAGACAGGTTTTTATTATTATTATTATTATCATTATTACATTAAATTACAGCACTATTTGGTCTGCCTGATGCTTGATGTTAAGACCAGACATGAACGTGCAAGTGAAATATTTTTTTAAGGGCAGAGAGAAGAATGCCAAAAGGCTAACAAACTAATAAAAAACTAAAAACGAAACGGTTTGCATAATGGGACCCAAGAGATAGACCCCAAAAAAAAAAAAAAAAAAAAAAAAGAGACGATGCAAGGGAGATAACTCAGGTAGCATCTATTCTATCGTGAATATTTCCAACGGCAAGTGATGACGACTTTCGCATAAAAATTAATTTTCAAAAAATAATTTAATTACTAAGTATAGTTAAGTTTTCTATAAGTTACCAGATTTTTAAGTAAGTAATTACGATTTTAAAGAAATAAATATATTCAATTATTAAATAAGTTTAAGTAGTAATTATATCTTAATTAAGAAAATCAACTGAATATATTTTTTAAATTTAAGTTTATTTTACTGAAACAAAAAACAAACAAATGAAAAAAAAATAAAAAAAAAGGTGTGTGTGTGTATGTGTGTGTGTGCATACCGACTGAAGGTATGTTTATCTATAAGATTAATTTAAACTGGATCATGAACACAAATTTGGGATACGCAACCCGAGTCAAACTCATTAACCATCTTCCAAACCAGTTTGCTATTTTACCTAACTACAGGTAGAATATCATATATATATATATATATATATATATATATATATATATATAGCACCCAGTGAGGATCTAACTGACAACTAAAGACTGACTTACTGTTCTTCCTATCTAGACGCCTCGCATTGTGTAATAAGCTAGCTACGCCAACAGCGCATTATAAGAGAGTTCGAATCCAACTGTACACCATCCTGGACTTGTACTAAACTACACTAAATTCAAAATCACAAAATCACAATTTCCCCCCTCTGTTATTATTGATAAGTACAATACATTAAATACTGGATTTTTTTTTTCTTTTTTGAGAAGTTTTCCTTCGATGATAACAAATAACTGTTATTCGTGCGTTTTCTTAATCTTAAATTTAGAATTAGGTCTCTGATTTTTTAATTTTATTTTATCACACATCAAAAGAATTATAGGGACCCTAAAAGCAAAATCGTATTGTCCCTTTTTTTCTTTAAAACATTAATTCTATTAAATCAAGGTTTTTTCTTCTTCTACAACTAGTAAAATTTATCTAAATTTAATTTCATTTCATTTTCAGTTGTATTTTCGGTTAATTACAATCCTTCACCGGGTCTTTACCTAAGACCTAGCGTGAGGGAAAATTATCTGTATGTTATGGATTTATATTTTTTGCTGCCTCTTTCGGGAGGAATTTTTCAGTCACATTGATAGTACTCTGCAAAGGAAACGACCAGTTCCGCAAAATGCAGTTTTGCATTTCATATAGGTTGGGACAATCAGGTATTTTGTTATTGTGTTTACCTGTCTATTTCTTGATCTTACCCAGAGCTCTCCCAATTACCAGCACGTTGGTAGAGTTGTTTGTTTGTTTGGATTTCATGGCATATCAACCTTTGTAGGTTATTTTATGCCAAATCCACTTTTATACAAATAAACAGTTCTATTTCAAACAATTCAGTTTAGCATAAGTACACAGTTTAATTTTTTTAAATTCAAGCAATTCAGTTTAGTAGAACAGTTCTAATTCAAACAATTCAGTTTAGTATAAGTATAGTTTTTGTGCACAGTTAGATGTCAAAAACAATTCTATTTCAAGAAATTCAGTTTAGCATAAGTACGCAGTTTAGTTCTATTTGACCCATAGATAGGACCCTATCAGGTGCTACCACTCCGGGCTTGAGTGGACCCAGGAGCGATGGCAATGAAGGGGTACTCTGCATTCCCCAAAACTCCAGCATTACTGGAACATCACCATCAGATTGTTTAATGTCATATACAGGACACTCGTTGGGGGAGTCTTACTCTTCAGCAGAGGTGCAGTCGGTGTATTCTACAGCCCCAACCGACTAGGCAAGTTGGTAGTTTTAAGGTGCTCCTTTTTTTAAAATTTCTATTTCCAGGTCAGTGTATTTTTTCTTCTTCGTAATATTATTATTATACAAGCTTTTTACGCCAGCTCTAAGGAGTGGTTTTTCACTCTAATCTGGGTGACAGCAAGCTTCCTCGGGGCTCCAGGTGATTTTCTAAGTAAACTAGAATGATTTTAGTAGTACCCCGACTACGATTGCTATCAGTGTTACCTTCCTGCTCCACAATTTTTTCAGCTCACTTGGTTCAGTTATTTGTCCAGCTTTACGCTTCCCGTCACCTTCGGTGAGTCCCCGTGGCACAGTAGCTAAAGTGTTGGACTGCAGTCTCGAAGTAAGCGCGTTCAAACTCCAGTTGCACAATTACGTTCACTTTCGGACTAATATGGTTTTTTGGCATTAAATAACCCACGAAAATTGGTATGTCATTAAACAAAGAAATCAAACCAAACCAAACTAAATCTTCACTTTCACGTTGTAGTCAGCTAGTTGTTTCATTCTTGTTGATTATTCTGATCTAGATTGGGTGATCCGTTTGTATTCCAAAGTCGCAGATAATTCGTTTCATTTTGAAGGATAAATTCTGCTTTATGAATATTTCTCTTTATTATAAGTGATTTCATCAATTGCGTGTCGGGCAAAGGGGTAAAGCTTTAGTCACTGTCAAATTATTGCAAATATTTGGTATTCAATTTGTGAGAAAGGGTAAAGTGGGGTAAATAGCTGCTTGATTTTAGCCACGGAGTTGCAGTTTAAGAGCCAGTCCGGCGGACCATTTCTGCTGTTGTTAGTTTGATCATTTCTTATTGCACTATACCAGCGGTCTTATACCAGACTCAGCAAAGTACAGCAAATAAATCTTTTTGGCTGTTTCGACACTAGGGTAAATAGCAAACTTGTCTAACAGACCATATTAAAGAGTATTATATTAAACTCGTCTCACACTGAATACTCTACACTGGTGGTCTTGTAAACAGTCTAAGCTCCACTTAAAAGAATCATTAAGACTCATTATCATCAACAGAAGAAAAAAAAATTTCTACACATGTGACATTTTAGTGGGCAGGGTCAGACCAGTCCTTTAAAAACCATAAATTTGATTTGAAACCTCGACTAGCCACTATTTGATGTAAAATAGATTGATTATTGTCAATGCACAACTCATATGAACTCCAGAAAAAAAATCGAGTTTTATTGGATATGACGTCATATTTGACGACGCTAGTTGACATAATAAATAAATGAATTTAAAATGAATTTAAAAAATACCCTCACTCATCAAGAGACGCGAGACCCTAAGCAGCCGCTTATATTGCTTATACTTTGGACCGGTTCTAAGCATGAATACGTATTACTATTACGTTTATATCCGACTTGATCATTTAAGCGCTGTTTCAAAACAGAAAAGAGCATTACATTTACTTTGATTGTAGTTAATAAGAAAAATATAGCCCAGGGTTTTTTTTATTACATTTCTACGAACAAAAAGTAAGCGTCTGATAACTTTACGACTATTTTGTTAAAATACATGCCAAGCGTCGGCTCTTATAAGACAAACATTTTTGTTAACAATATATATATATATATATATATATATATATATATATATATATTGGAGAAAAATGAAAATAAATCCGACAGAATGTAAATATAAAATAAGAAAAAACGAAACATTCAGAAGATTATATATCCTCTAAATATTCTTTTCTTATTTTACACACAAACACACACACTTCTTAATTTTATTTCGTAAAATTCAGATCTATTTACATCTAATCATTCATTTCTGTCAACATTTCTCTTTGAGATTTTAGAAAGTTCAAAAGTCACATGTCATATTTTCCTTTTCATTTTCTGAGCTAAACAGAGAAAAAAAATGGTTACGTTTACTTTTTAAATTAAAAACAGCTAGCAACGGTAGATTAGCCCTTTTAGGAAATACAAAGCTTTATGAAATTTAAAAATAATTAACAAAATTATTATTTAAAAATTACTTACAGACCACCCGCAAACAACAGAACATAATCAAACTACAAAAAAGTTAAAGCTCAAATTAAATCTTCTGCACACACACACACACACACACACACACACACACACACACACACACAGTACTAGAGCAAAAAAGATAAATGCAAATGAGAAAAGTCAACTAGAAAAAGTGCTCGACGCAACTACAGCAGAGCAGGTATACAACTCAGAAAACTCTTATATATATATATATATATATATATATATATATATATATACATACACAAATGGAGAATGAATTTTTTATACCCTAAAGGACGATGTGGATTGTAACCTAGGCGCATTTCGCTTTGGGAGAAATGTTGAGTGTTGATACACCCCTTATTTTGGAACCTGGGGATTTATTGATCTTTAGAGAGTATCGACCATAATTAGGTGCCGTGGTGTAATGATTATCGTCGCAGGATATGGACACGGCGACACGAGTTCAAATCCTGGACGAGACTGAGTGCATTTCACATAGCACTAATACCCTTGGGAAAGGTATGAATCCGATTATTCTCCCTCCAGCTATGGGTAAATAGTAGGACAGACTAGTCTAAGAGAAGGAAAACTGAATTCAAACCTGTTAAACTCCGCTTAAAAAATTAACCTTGTGTCATATCCTGCCCAAGAGGAGGGGTTGGTAAATATGATAATTAGGTACACATCAAATAATTTATTACAAAAAGTTAATTTTATTCTAAACTATAATTAGCAAGATTTTCTTATTTCCAGCAGAACATAATAAAATCAAAACGATAATTATTGTGCATTATTTATTACCAAATTAGCAACGTAAATTTCATATTGAGTATATTGAAACACATTAAGTGTTGCAATTTTAATATCCTTCAGTATATACGCATCAGACATTGGCATGATGGTTAAAGTGTTCATCAATGGCTCGCGAGACCTGGGTTCAATCCCAATTGAGTCATACCAAAGACTCAAAAAATGGTACTTGATGCCGCCTTGTTTAACACTCAGAATTATAAGGTACGGATCAAGGATAAAGCAGAGCAATCCAGGGAAAGGGGTAGCGCCCTCCCCTACACCATGGTGTAGTAGCTATCGAAAAGGGAGCCTTCGGGTCACCCTTGACTAAGATTGTCAACTTTACTTATTCGTCAAATTCCAATCATTGTAAAACCATCAATTTAACAGGTTTCATATCCAAACATAATTTTGACCAGACTGAGATTAGAGCCCGATTGATTTGGTTGGGTTTGGTTTAATGGCACATCAACCATTTTAAGTTATTAAAGCCAAATCCATTCATATATATATATATATATATATATATATATATATATATATAAACAGTTCTATTTCAAACAATTCAGTTTAGCATAAGTACACAGTTTAAATGTCAAAACAGTCCTATTTCAAGCAATTCAGTTTAGTTCTATTTAACCCATAGATAGGATCCTATCAAATCAGAGTGAACCTTGGAGTGATGGCAATTAAGGGGTACTCTGTATTCCCCATAGCTCTGAAAGCTCACCATCATATTGTTTGGTGTCATATCCGAGGCACTGGTTGGAGGGGTGTCTGACCTCTCTATAGAGAAGCAGTCCGTGTATTCAACAGCCCCAGCCAACTGGTTAAATTAGAGCCTGAAACATCATTTTTGTGAGTTAGTCATTAAAAAAATTTTGTAAATCACCTTGCATTTTCTTTTATTGATGACTCATTTTTTAAAAATTAAATCTAAAATAAATTTGATAATTATTAAGCAGTCCAAGTTATATTGAACACAACGACTGCATCTCAGCAAAGGCCAAGATTCTCCCACCACTCACAGGTGAGTGTCATAGATATGACACTAATCCAACTGATGGTGAAGCTCCAGTCCCGGAACTAAGGGGAACGTAGAGTACTTCTTCACTGCCATTACTCTCAGGTCCACTCGGACAGGTAGTACATGTTAGGGTTCCATCTAGAGGTCAAATAGAAGTATTTAATAATTTACTATATTTGAAACCATTTAACTATGTGCAAACAAATGATTAACATTATTTAAATTATTACGAATAGATAGTAATGCTCAAACCCAGTTAAAAGTGGCAAATTATTAATATTACATAGGAACACTCCATACCATTTAACTGGGCTGAAACAATAAATAGTAATACCTGAAAACATTCAACTGTGTGCAAACTAATGATCAACACTAAATAGAATTATCAGAGTTAGATAGAAATACTTGAAAACATGTAAATGTGTGCAAACAAATAAGCTCGGGCCCATTTAAAAGATTAATGTTACTTAAAAGTCATAAATATGTATAAACAGGATTTGGTATCAAATAACCGTAATGGGTTAATATACCATTAAATCAAATAACCTCACCTAACTTTAGAATTCAGATACACATGATGGATTTTTTAAAAAGATTTTGAGATCTGACCATCAAAAAATGAAAAAAAATAAAAATTAAAACATGATGATAAATTGAATTTATTGTGAAAAAATGGATTTAAAAACTATAATTAATGAATTTAATTCTGTGCAAAATTTTATATTGTATGGAAGTATTTTTGGTTCTTTTTTCAATTTAATAAAAAATTCACATGATAAAAAATTTTAAAAAGGGATAAGGAAGGATTTAATTTACATTTTAAACCCATCTAAATTTAACGAGTGAAAACATTCGTCGGAAAAAAAAATTTCAACCGAAAAGAATACTGCAACAAGAGATTGAATAGGAATTCTTCAAACGGGCTCCTGATTAAATGTATGCCATACACACAGGTAATATAATTAAAAATTCAGATCAATGGGTGTACAAAGTCGCAAAATAAGGTGTATCAAATTTACATAGATACCAATATATATATATATATATATATATATATATATATATATATATATATATATATATATATATATATCAATATTGTACACAAATACATATGTATCTTAGACATAATAAATGTATATACAACATAGACATGTGCAAATATACATATATGTCTGTTATATATATATATATCATACACATGTATAAATATACATAAAAATACATAGATTGGCTCAATGGCCTAGTGGGTAGAGGGTTCACGAATGGTCCGGAACCCCTGGATTCAATCCGAGGTCGCGACATACTAAAGACATTAAAAATGGTATGTGATACCTCCTTGCTTAACCCTCAGCAATATAAGATATGGCTGAAGGGTAAAGTGGAACAATCTTAGGAAAGGAGTAGCGCTATCTGCAACACCTCGGTGTAGTAGCTATTGAAAAGGAAGCTGTCGGGTTACCTTCGAATATGGTCGCCAGGTTAACCTACTTATATATATATCTCAAACATACACAAATATATATAAATATCATACTCACAAACAAATATATATATATATATATATATATATGTGTGTGTGTGTGTGTGTGTGTGTGTGTGTGCGTGTGTGTGTGTATGTATGTATGTATATATATATATACGTATATCATACACATATAAATATGTCACATATATAAATCTATATACATGTCATCATACACATATACGATTACATCTTACACATCTACAAATATATATATATATATGGCACACATCAACAAATATATGCATATATCATACATAATTACAAATATATATAGATATATCATACACACACAAATATATATATCATACATACACACAGAGACATATATATCATAGACATAGAAATATATATCACGGAGAAATTATGGCTGGGGCTGTACAATGCACCAACTGCACCCCAATGAGTGACACTAATATGACAGCAAACAATCTGGTAGTGAGTTTTCAGTGATGCTGTGGCTTTGGGGAATGTGGGGCACCCCTTAATTTCCATATTTCATACACATACACTAATATATATATATCATACACAAATGTGTATATACATATATATATATTTATATATCATACAAACATACTAATATATATATCACAGACATACGCAAATATATCATATACAAATCTATATATCATAGACATGTACAAATATATATATATATATAATCATAGACATATACAAATATATATATATATATATACATCATATACATATTCATATATATATATATATATATATCTTATACATATTCATATATATATATATCATATACATATTCATATATATATATCATATACATATATATATATATATATCATATACATATTCATATATATCATATACATATTCATATATATATATATATATATATCTTATACATATTCATATATATATATCATATACATATATATATATATCATACACATATTCATATATATATATCATATACATATATATATATCATATATATCATATATACATATATCATATACATATATATATCATATATATATATCATATACATATATATATATATTATATATATATATATATATATCCTATACATATATATATATACATAAATATATATATCATATACATATATATATATCATATACATATATATATATACATAAATATATATATCATATACATATATATATATCATATACATATATATATATATCATATACATATATATATCATATACATATATATATCATATATATATATCATATACATATATATATCATATGCATATATATATATCATATACATATTCATATATATATATATATCATATAAATATTCATATATATATATATATATATCATATACATATATATATATATATCATATACATATTCATATATATATATATATATCATATACATATATATATATATATATCATATACATATTCACATATATATATCATATACATATTCATATATATTCATATATATCATCATCATCATCATCATCATGTCGCGCCGCCAGCGCGGATATCCCTGACCCTCTCTCGCCATTTCTCCCTATCATTCATCGCCTCCGGCAGGTCTTCAAGGTTACATCCTGTGTCCTCACATAGTTGCTGTATGTAAGTTCGTGCTGGTCGTCCTCACATAGTTGCTGTATGTAGGCTCGTGCTGGTCGTCCTACTCTTGCACATCCATATGTGGGGGTCCACAGGAGTACATCGCTTATGAGCTCGTCCTTGCTTCTCCAGCAGTGTCCTGCGTGTCTGGTTCGTCGAACTTGTATAGTTTTCGTGATGGGGGACAAGTGTCCGTATAGTTGGAGTCTCGTGGGGTGTTGTCGCCAGGACTTGTTTAATACTGCTCTCAACATTCTTGTGTAATTTTCGTCCAGCCTCCTCTCCAGCCGCTTCGTAAGCGTCCATGTGGTGCATCCATATAGCAGTATCGACACAACCGCTGCCTGGAAGAAACTGCGTTTCATTTTATCAGTTAGGTCCGACTTCCATATGATCGAGAGCCTATCGATAGCTGTCCATGCCTTCGTCAGTCGTGTGTCGATGTCTTTTTCGGTTGATGAGACGCTACTTCCTAGGTAGGTGAATTTGTCTACTAGTTTCAGAGAGGCACCGTCTAGTGTGGCAATGTTGCCCGTTTGGTTGTAACACATATATTCAGTTTTGTTTGCATTGACATGGAGGCCAATGCCAGCTGCGGCTCGTTCCAGACTATGCAGTAGTGTCTCTGCTTGATTAGGCGTATTCGCTAGTATCGCCAAGTCATCAGCGTAGTCGGCGTCCGTGATTGTTTTTGCGGGGTACCTTTTGCTTCTTCTCTTAGTCAGCTCGAAGCCATTTTCTCTGATTTTGTCGATCGAAGTCCTAAGCACATAGTCTAGACAGATGATAAAGAGGTATGGGGCTAGCGTGTCTCCTTGTAGTACTCCTGCAACAATGTCAAAGTATTCCGTGTCTCCATCTGGTGAACGTACTTTCACTTTGGTGTTTCTGTAGAGAATCATTATCGCTGCTACGGTTTCTTTTGGTAGGCCGTATGCTAGTAGGATTTGCTCCATCTTCTCTCTGTGTATGGAATCGAAGGCCTTGGTAAAGTCGACAAATAGTAATGTCGCCTGTAAGTTTTTTGCCCGAACGCCTTCCAGGATTCTACGGATGGTCAGTATTTGTGAGGTTGTGGATCTATTTCTCCGGAAGCCATTTTGGTTTTTCCTAAGGATGTTGTCTATTTTGGGTTCTATGCGGTTTCGTAGTAGGGCATTGTAGATTTTGGCTGCTATGGATGTAAGTGTTATCCCTCGGTAGTTCTTGGCTAGTCCGAGGTCGCCTTTTTTAGGGAATGGAAGGATGCATCCCTTCGTCCATCTCTCTATCCTATTTTGACTATAGACTGCGTTGCATTGCCGGAGCAGTATATCGTCGAATTGTCTAGTCTTCCACACTTCTGGGGGGATCTCGTCTAGCCCTGCCGCTTTCCTATTTTTAATTCTTCTGAGAACTGAGTCGAGTTCTTCTTTGGTGAAAGGACCTAGTTTTACGTCTAATTGCTTGCTAATAATTCTGGTGATCGGTTCATCCGTTATTTCCGGTGGGTTTCCTAGTAGATTTTTGAAATGCTGTTCCCACAGTTTTACTCTTTCTTGTTGGCTTGCAGCTTTCAATTTTGCTTTGCTTTCCTTCCACTTACTTCGTTTATTGTTTGCCAGGCTATCCTGGATTGTCTGTCTTCCACCGAGTCTCTAATCTTATCTATCTGATTTTGTATGTATTCTGCCTGTTCTTTTAGGTATATTCCTGTTAATTGATGTTGTGCCTTTTCTAGTTCTCGTGCATTTGTGTTTGTTGGGTTCTTTTGATAGCTTTTGGAGGCAGTCTTCACAAGTGTACGTTTTTCTCTAACTGCTAGCGTTTCCCAAGGGGCTCTATATTTAGTTCTAGGTTTTGTTGGAATACACTTTGCTGCCGCCTCAAGGTGTGCTTCTACAAAATTTTCATATTCGTCATTTGGGGTACCTATTTCTGCCTTCTCTTGTAGTGCTTCGAATCTGTTTCTTAATTCCAATGCATATTTATCTCTAATATCTCTGTTGTTGAGTAGGGCCCTGTCATAGTGCTTGGTTGTCGCTTTACGTATGGCGTTTTTTCGTAGGCTTCGTCGTACTTTGGCCGTAACTATTCGATGATCGGAGGACACACCCTCGAAAGAGGAGTATGCCTCGCAATTCATCGCACTGTTTTTCCATTTCCCGTTTATAAGGACGTAGTCTATCTGTGCTTTACTCTTATTCGCGTATGTGTAGGTCCATCATATATATATTCATATATATTCATATATATATCATATATATATTCATATATATATATATATATATATATATATATATCATAGACATATACAAATATATATATAAATATATATATATATATCATAGCCTTATACAAATATATATATGAAATTATATCATAGACATATATACATATATATCAGACATATACAAATGTATATATGAACATATATCATAGACATATACAATATATATATAAATATATATCATAGACATATACAAATTATATATAAATATATATCATAGACATATACAAATTATATATAAATATATATCATAGACATATACAAATTATATATAAATATATATCATAGACATATACAAATTATATATAAATATATATCATAGACATATACAAATTATATATAAATATACATTATAGACATATACAAATTATATATAAATATACATTATAGACATATCCAAATTATATATAAATATATATCATAGACATATCCAAATTATATATAAATATATATCATAGACATATACAAATTATATATATATATATACACACACCAAGAAATTAAATTTGCTATCAATAATAATGTAATCCCTACAATACGCGAAAAAGTGTAAAAAGCCTCGGTTGCGGCTATTCCCTTCCACTTACTGATCGTCATCGGTGGCAAGATCTTTTAAAACAATTAAAAGATGGATTACTCGCCACTGATAAATGTGACCTCATTGCAAACATAAACTGTGGTGTGTTTATTTTGGTTTAATCCCAAGATTAGCATGGCCCATGCAGATATATGAGGTATCGTTTTCGAGAATTGAAAAAATAGAGAGCTTAATCATTAAGTTCCTAAAGAAATGGTTGGGAGTTCCAAAATTATTAAAAAACGTGGCGTTATACAGTTCATCAACGAAGCTGAAACTACCAACAAAGTCACTTGTTGAGGAATCTAAATTAGGTAAAGAACGACTATTCCAAATGCTGCGCGACTCTGTGAACTCACGGATGAAAAGTGCACAACCTGCCATAATAACAGGTCGAAAATGGAACGCGAAACATGCAGTGGAGACGGCAGAATCTTCCCTCAAAATGAAAGAAGTAATCGGCTCTGTGGCAACTGGGAGAGCCGGATCGGGTCTTCACCCACAACAGTGGTGGTCAAAAGACACCACAAAGAATAAACGAAGAATGGTTTCAGAAGAGATTCATCATTTTGAGGAAAGCAAACGTCTCACCACAGATGTGGCACAACCCAAACAAGGTGCATGGACTAGGTGAGAAAACACCAAGGACAGGACTATCACATGGAGCGACATCAAGGAAATGGAGTCTAAACAATTAGGTTTCCTCATTAAGGCAGTTTATGACATTACCTACTCCAGTAAATTTA
>CAUZXS010006506.1:0-20614 GCA_963585895.1 Sepioteuthis lessoniana
GTATTTATGTTTATGTATACGAATGTATGTGTATATATGTACATATGCACGTATGTATGTGTGTATGTATGTATATGCATGTTTCTATCTATGTATATATGCATGCATGTATGTTCGTATGTATATATGTCTTCATGTATGCATATATGTACGTATATATGTATGCATGTATCCATGTGTGTATTTGTGTTAGCATGCATGATTGAACGTATGTGTGTATGTATGTAGGCATCTGCGTATGCATTTTTGTATGCACTTGTGTATGTATGCACGTACGTATGTATGAATGTATGTATGTATTTGTATATGTATGTATGCATATGTGTATGTATGTATGCATGAATATATGTGTATGTGCATATGTACATATACGTAAGTATGTATATATGTTTTGTACATATATATATATATATATATATATATATATATGTGTGTGTGTGTGTGTGTGTGTGTGTGTGTGTGTGTGTGTATAATTCCGTCCAGGTAAACCGGAATTGGGAGTAATTCCATCAGGACAAAAAAACATTCAACAGTGAACATTTAAATTTTCCTGGTAAAGAGCTCAATGTAACTGACATCACAGAGCAATAATTTATTAAAATAAAAAACGGTCACTTTAGGATAATCAATTGATTTCCATCCCGTTATGGGTTTTGATATAAATCAAAAACACCAAAAAATTCATGTATATATATATATATATATATATATATATATATATATATATGTGTGTGTGTGTGTGTGTGTGTGTGTGTGTGTGTGTGTGTGATTTAGTATATGTATGTATGTATGTATGTATAAACGCGGGAACGTAGATATACCTGGGTTTGGATACAAACCCCTGTCTTGCAAAGGAATTGAATTTGTACACACTGTCTTGACTCTGATTACCCAAAGTTGGAACGAGATCCGCGCACACTGTATCCACTATAAATATTTTCCTTGACACTGGTATTTCCTGATAAAGCTCTTTAGAGCAAGCAAGCAACATGAAATGACCCCACTCGTTCGCGAGGTAACAGCCAACACACACACACACACACACACACACACACACACATATATATATATATATATATATATATATATATATATATATGTGTGTGTGTGTGTGTGTGTGTGTGTGTAAAGGGGTAATACTCCCCAATGACTGTTCTGGATATGACATTAAACAATCTGAGAGAGGCCCAGGAAATTTGGGGAATATGGAGTACACTTTCATTACCTTTGCTTCTAGATCCACTGCAGCTGCAGAATACGCAGACTGCATCTCCGTAGAGGTGTAAGACTCCCCAACGGGTGTTCTGGATATGACATTGAACAATCTGAGGGAGGCCCGGGAAATTTGGGGAATATGGAGTACACATTCACTACCTTTGCTTCCAGGTCCACTGCAGCTGCAGAATACGCAGACTGCATCTCCGTAGAGGTGTAAGACTCCCCAACGGGTGTTCTGGATATGACATTAAACAATCTGAGAGAGGCCCAGGAAATTTGGGGAATATGGAGTACACTTTCATTACCTTTGCTTCTAGATCCACTGCAGCTGCAGAATACGCAGACTGCATCTCCGTAGATGTGTAAGACTCCCCAACGGGTGTTCTGGATATGACATTGAACAATCTGAGGGAGGCCCGGGAAATTTGGGGAATATGGAGTACACATTCACTACCTTTGCTTCCAGGTCCACTGCAGCTGCAGAATACGCAGACTGCATCTCCGTAGAGGTGTAAGACTCCCCAACGGGTGTTCTGGATATGACATTGAACAATCTGAGGGAGGCCCGGGAAATTTGGGGAATATGGAGTACACATTCATTGCCTTTGCTTCCAGGTCCACTTTGACTCGGAGTGCTAGCATATGATAGGATTCTATCTATGGATCAAATAGAACAAATTATGTGTGCAAACAAATGACTGACGTTAAACTGTGACTGTTTTAAAGTAATATTGGAAACCATTTAACTGTTTGCAAAGAAGACCACTGGCTCATTTAAGAATGTTATGTGCAAAATATATTTACAGATCTTATATATATTTAATAAACATGTAAAAAGGGGATTTGGTATTAAATAATCTAAAATGGTTGATATCCTATAAAACCCAACCAAAGCCAAATTCTGTATTTTAATGTATATGTATAAAAAAATTTGTTTGTTGGGGCGTGCGACAAATACCTGTAGTGGTTGTTTTGTCAGTCAATTCTAGTTGTCTTATTCCTTTTCTACTTTCTGTTTTGACTTAGAAATTATCTATATCTGTTCTTGAGGGATGCATACTGTTACGGGCTTTTAGTTTCTTAGCTTTAGTATACACCTTTTCTATTTGAGCTAACGTCCAGTTCATTATATTAAAACTGTATGTCATTACTGATATTGCTAGGGTATTAAATGATATAACTTTATGGTATGCATTCGTATCCTTGGTGGTCTTTATTATAGATATTATCATCACTTTTTTCTCTTTAGAGAGTTTTCCACACCAGCGTGAGCTGATGGTTTTTCACTGGAGGCTGTGTGACAGCAAGTCTCCTCAAATCTCCTGGACTCTTCTCAGTATTTCAGCCGATCTCAACAATGCTGTAGATTGGATGGCATCAACCAATCCTCTTGCGTCCAATTCCTTCAGTCCCTGTACCAATCCTTTGATGACTACCGTGCGCAGCAATCACAGTTGCTATCCCTATCACCTTCATGTTCCATATTTTTCAGTTCTCTAGCAAGGTCAAGGTAGTTATGTATTTTTTCCTTTTCTTTCAGTTTTATCCAGTGGTCAGCCAGAACGGCAAAGTCCACTCGTCAGCGGGTTCTCTTTTTTCTGTTGACAATCACATCTGGTTGTCTGGCCGAGATTAGGTGATCCGTTTGTATGTCAAAATCCCAGATAAGTTTGTGCATCTCATTTTCCAAGGTGGATTCCAAGTTGTGCAAATGTAATTTTTCATATGGTTAAACTTAAACTTCTTGCACAATTCCCGGTGGATCACTTCTCCCACCCAGTCGTGTCTAGTCCTATACTCTTTCTGCGTTAACTTACTGCATTTGTTTATAATAAGATTAGTTGTTTCGTCTCTATCACCACCTAAAGTATAGCTGCGATTTTGTTATATCTTGTCCATTCTTGCTTTGACATAGTCTTTATTTAGTTGTTTTGTGCTGCTATCTGAAGAGATTTTTCTTTATATACAGGGGGAAGATGAAGCAAATACTTCTCACCGACAACCTCCCCGAATAACCCGACGCAGCTATACTGATTCTCTATAAAAACTCGAAAGTAAAAATCCACTCACCGGATGGAAACACTGACTACTTCGACATTGTAGCAGATGTGCTTCAAGGAGACATATTAGCCCCATACCTGTTTATTATCACCCTACTCTACGTGCTTAGAACGTCTATAGATTTAATGAAAGAAAAACGCTTCAAGTTGGCAAAGGAAAGAAGCAGAAAATACTCCGACCAAACTCTTACGGACGCGGACTACGCCGATGACAGCGCTTCGAGGAAATTCACCCGCCTAAGCTGAATCCTTGGTACATAGCCTGGAATGAGCGGCAGGTGGCATAAGCTTCCATGTCAACGCAGACAAAACAGATTACACGAGCTTTAATCAAAGCATTGCCGCACTAAAGTGAGGTCCTCTGAGACTATTGGACAAGTTCACCTGCCTCGGAAGCAGCGTCTCAGCAACTGAAAATGACATCAACACGCGACTTACAAAAGCATAGAGAGCTATCTAAAGGCTATCAGTCATATGGAAGTCAGACCTGATCAATAAATAAAACGCAGTTTTTTTCCAAGCAGTTCTGTGCCAATACAGGATGCAGCCTGGAAGACCTCCCTGAAGCGATGGACGATAGCAACGGATGGCGAAAAAGAGTCAGGGTAATCCGTACTAGCAACCTGACATGATGATAATGATGATTAGAAAAGATTTAGTTTCTCTCTTATGGTTTCCTTTTCTTCGCCATGTTGAATTCTTTCCGTGTAAGATTTCGCTTGTTTGTCGCTTGAAATGGCCGCACAGTTGTTTCTCTTCCCATTTTTGCTTTCTGATTATTTTTGTTCAATTGATATTTGTGCTTTTGGTTGCTGTAATCACTCTCCCTCCGTGCTTTTTTTTATGTAGTCTTCTAGTCGTTGTATAGATGCTATCTTGAATGATCATATGTCCTCTTCCTCCTTCATATCTTAACGCATAGAGTGTGTCTACGCCACGCCTGGGATGCAAGGCCTTCTGCATCATCATGAATTTTTCTGTTCTCTGGTCTATTCGTTGATTATTATAATTATTATTGTTGTTGTTGTTATTGTTGTTGTTATGCTCTTTGCAAGTTTTCCATATCAGCTCTAGCTGAAGGCTTAACTCTAGAATCTGAGTGACAGCAAATCTCTGCTGGTCTCCGGGACCCTTCTTATTATCCCGACCGATTAATATTGAAGTAACGTTGTGTGGTGTATCTTTAACGTGCTAGGGTTGTGAACCATTGTTACTGAGTTTGATTCTCACTGTGTGCCTCATACTCATAGCCTAGTGATAAGCCTAGCTTTGTAAATGATTACGGTTAATTTCCAATTCTCACAAATTATTATTCACTTCTTTCAGTTTACTCAAATTTCATTCTTTATTTTACGACATAAAAGGTTCATAATTGGGTCTTATAGCCATTCTTTTCCCACGATTGTCAATCTGCCCACAGCAATTTCTATTTCGGCACTCGTTACCGTGTCATTTCTTTATTGATCATTATTCGTTCTTTCTGTTTAACCCCTTGATTTCTTTCTTTTTAGCATGTATTCTTTTGTATTTTCTTTCATTGTTCTTTTCTTCCCTGCTTTTGACATTCTTTATTTATTTATTTTTTCTTTCTTTCTTTCTTTCCTTCCTTCCTTTTATCTTCTTTCTTTTGTCTTTTTTATGTCCATCTGTCCCTAGACAATGTTTGCAGATAATTTATGACCAAGAGAATCAAATTCTGTAACATCTTATAACAAGAAGACATCGTTATGTTTTCACATGCTAGGTAAGTTTGAAGCCACTTGACACCCATGAAAGTCCTTTACTGAGCATCTTGCTTAGCCCATATTTCCCAACCCAACCAATTATGTCACAGTGCTAATGAAGAGGTCAAATAGGAGTACAAGTGCGTTAGCCTGACCACTTCAGTACGGATTTCCCTGTCCCTTTTCTCATCTGACCACTGACCGACAGGAGATTTTTACTCCTTCGCACTGGGATGTATCGGTCAGTATTCAATTAGAACCGGAGACACTGCGTATATGGCATTCTTCCTTGCCTGAAATTCATATGGTTAATATTGGAAGAGAAACCTATGTTTCATAATTGCACCATCATAAAGGAATAATAATAATAATAATGATAATAATAATAATAATAATAATAATAATAATAATAATGCTGATGATGATGGTTATGATAAAATAAAATAATAATAATAATAATAATAATAATAATAATAATAATAATAATAATAATAATAATAGGAGTATAAGACTAGATATGACTGGGTGGGCAAGGTGATCCACTAGGAGATGTGCAAAAAATTTAAATTTGACCATACGAACAAATGATATATGCACAACCCAGCACATGTCCTAGAAAATGACACAAATAAATGAGACACATAAATGGGACTTTGACATATACACAGATCACCTAATCGCGGCCAGAAGACCAGACCTTATAATAATCAACAAAAAAAAAAAAGATAATTTGCAAAATTGTCGACTTTGCTGCCCCGGCTGACCACAGAATAAAACTGAAAGAATGAGAAAAGAAGGATAAGTACCTCGACCTTGTTAGGGATTTGAAAAAAAACTGTGGAATATGCAGGTGACTATTATACCAATTGTAATTGATGCGTTTGGAACAGTAACTAAAGGATTACTAAAGGAATTGGAGGACTTGGAAGTTGGCGGACGAGTGGAGACCATCCAAACGACAGCATTATTGAGAACGGCCAGAATACTAAGAAGAGTCCTGAAGACTTGAGGAGACTTGCTGTCACTCAGACTCCAGGGAAAAACCATCGGCTAACGCTGATGTGAAAAGCTCTAATGGGTTAATAATAATAATAATAATAATAATAATAATAATAATAATAATAATAATAAGTAAAAAATAAAAGGTAGAGGGGAACTTGTCAGCATTGAAGATTGCGTCGATACATCGATACAAAGACTTGAAAACTACATAAAAAAGAACAAAGAAAGACTAATTGCAATGATCAGAAAGAACACAAACAACACGAGGATAAACTGAACAACAATAGTTAGAAAACAAAGATGGGAAGAAAAGCAATTGTATGTACATTTCAAGCGACAAAAAAGCAAAATCTCACACGAGAAGACTTGGACATGCCTAAGAAAGGGAAGTTTTACTAGAGAAATTGAATCTCTACTAATAGTAGCATAAAACAACGCCATAAAGCAAAAAGAGATAAGACGTTATAAAATTGTAAGTGTTAGAGATGAAACAGATTAATCATTCAATAAATAAATGCAGCAAATTAGCACGGAAAGACGATAAGACTAGACATGACTGGGGAGGAAAGGTGATCCACTTGGAATTGTGAAAGAAGTTTAAGTTTGACCATACGACCAAGTGGTATGTGCACAACCCAGAATCCGTCCTGGAGAATGAGACGCAAAAAGGTGTCTGGGTCACGGCTTTGGAACCGGATTTGTTCAAGGAAATTAAAGCTTAAAAACCCAAAATGAAAATTAGGTTTATTTAAACAATAATGCGTACATGTATAAAAAAGCAAGTAAAGTAAAGTTGGCAACTGTAGTCGAGGGTGACCGGAAGGCTCCCTTTTCAATAGCTACTACACCGAGATGTAAGGGAGGGCGCTACTCCTTTCCCTGGATTGCTCCACTTTATCCTTGATACGTACCTTATATTGCTGAGTGTTAAGCAAAGCGGTATCACGTACCATTTTTTGAGTCTTCGGTATGACACGACCTGGGATTGAACCCAGGTCTCCCGGACCATTGGCGAACAGTCTACCCATTAGTGATAGAAAAACCAGAACGAAAGAATTGGTTCATTCATACACAAGAAATACTCAGTAAGGATCGAACTCATGGTAATTTCAATGATACGCCATGGAAATTCTTTTATTATATCATGACGGACTAACTACCACTGTACGGTGAGGTTTTTGAAACTACTTCTGTAATATTTTTATATAGCAGAAGTATTTGAAGAAAAATCTAGACATTGAAACAAGATATATTCCCGGCTAGAAAACTTAGAAAGAAAAAAAAGACAAAATGAAGATGAAGAAGAAGAAGAAGAAGAATATTTAAAACTATCTATACGAAACGACTACTTAAATGAATAAGAATTATGAAGAAATTGCTAAGATATTGGGAAAACATGGCTGAAACATGATCTCCACTCTCAAACCAGTAGATACAACTCATGTAAATAAATATTGCTAAAGATAGCAAAGGTACTGAAAAATGTGATGAAGCTCAGAGAAGTCATGTGCCATATAACGACAACCTCTAATATAGCAGGAAAATTCTGAAGTGAACAAATAAATGAATAAGACACCATGAGAAGTAGGATGCTGTGAAAGAGGCGAATAACAGCAACAAGTTGGGGCCCGTAAAGATTTAAAAAAAAGAAAGAAAAAAGTCATACAGAGGGCAGTATTTCTAAAAAACAGAATTTCCTTAAAATAAATAAATAAGTGAAATGTGCTGGGCATCTGAGAAAACGGGTGTCGCAGTAAAATTCCACAGTTAAAGTTGGTGTCAGTGACAACAATCTTTGTTGGACCATTTGAAACAATCCGAAAGAATCTGGAAAAAGAGACTGAGGGAATTAGAAAACGAAGAAAAATTTAAACCATCTTGATCAGATATCTGCTGAGATCGGATAAAATATTAAAAGAGCTGGAGAGCTGAGAGCTGCGGTTATGCAGATTTCAGTAAGTGGTATATGCACAACCCAGAATCCGTCCTGGAGAATGAGACGCAAAAAATTATCTGGGTCACGGTTTTGGAACCGGATTTGTTCAAGGAAATTAAAGCTTAAAAACCCAAAATGAAAATTAGGTTTATTTAAACAATAATGCGTACATTTATGAAAAAAAGTAAGTAAAGTAAAGTTGGCGACCGTAGTCGAGGGCGACCAGAAGGCTCCCTTTTCAATAGCTACTACACCGAGATGTAAGGAGGGCGCTACTCCTGGTTATTACTGGTTTGAAACAAACCAATGTCATAAGGACCAATTATGTGCAATCGAAAATAAATAAGACGCAATAGAATAGCAGCAGTACGTTATGTGGTGATATAGATGAAACGACTGACCACATACTTGCTTAAAAGGAGTACAAGAGTTGACAAGACTGGATTTAAGAGGAGGGTGATCTACTGGTAATTGTACAAGAAAGTGAAATTTGACCATGCTGCCGAATGGTATGGGCACAAACCAGAATCTGTCCTGAAGTATGGGCCACACAAACCTCCCTGGGATTTTGCGATACAAATACATTACCAAATCCCAGTAAAAAAAAACATACCTAGTGATAAATAAAAAAAGAGAACCTGCCGACTAGTGGAATTTACCATCCCGGCAGACCACAGAGTGAAAATCAAAGTAATCAAAACGAAAGAAAAGTAGTTAGACTTTGCCAAAGAACTGAAAAAGCTAAGAGACTTGAAGGTGACGGTGATACCAGTGGTAATTGGTACCCTCGGAACGATCCTGTAAGGCTTAGTAAGGGAGCTAGAAAAGTTGAAAATCGGAAAAGACCACCCAAACCACACATTATTTCTAAGATCGGCCATATACTGAAAGAGTCCAGGAGACTTAAAGAGACTTGTTCTCACTTAGACTTCATTAAAAAAAACAGCAGTTACTAATTGTATGAATAACCTGCAGTAATAATAATAATAATAATAATAATAATAATAATAATAATAATAATAATAATAATAATCAATTTATTTGCAAAAACAAACACCTTAAGAAGGCCGGAGGACATATCGGTCGAAACGTTGTGGAAATAACAATAAAGATGAAGACAATAGTCCGAAAACCCTAAATGATAAAAATGATCAAGCTTCATCTCAGAAATCTAGACAACTAATTCTGAAGATGTTACACTGTTGTTGTTTTTTATAATACCTATTGTTGTCAGATAAAAGGCTCAGAATTCTTTAGCAAATATCTCAAAAGTTTTCGAAATGTATCATTTCAAAGTGTAAAAAGAGCATTGAATTACATATTTGATTCAGTTTCAGTTTAAGTCTGTCTTAAAAATTTAACATTCTTTGAAATAAGGACAAACGATGTGTTTGTCATTTAATGGCATATCAACCTTTTCGGGTTATATAATGCCAAATTCATCCTTTTAAAAGGACACAAGTGGTACAATCTAACCCTTAGCTGGGAGGATAAGAGTGTTCATACCTTTCCTTGGGGTATTTGTCCGAAAGTGAACGTAATAGCGAGACTGGAATTCGAACTTGCGTACTACGATTCCACAGTCCATCGCTTTAACCATTACTTCCCGACAAAAAATGAGTACGATGAGTTAAATACTATAAAAATTATTGAATAATACTTGTAAATATAATCAAAACGAAATATTTCTGTGTCGTCATTCAATATTTTCCAACATGCTTTAATGTTTGTTTTTTTATTAAGTTGAAATCATTCTAATTGTTTTTTAGTTACCTTTTCCTCGTTTTCAGATCAATAAACAATAATAATTGATTAATCATGATATAAAAATTGGGTATAGTTTTGATCAAAACATATTTGCAGCCAGTTTTCTATTGTAAAGGGCAATTTACTTAACGCACAGTGTTGTTATAATTCCAAATATGTTACATTTTGAAAATGGGTAGTTTACGAAACAAGAAGTAAGATCGAGAGTTTATGGAGTGTTTTTCACACTCACAAATCCTTGTTTTGTCAGAAATTCTCCATTAAAAACGCTGAGCAAGGAGTATCAAAGATTGAGACTGGTCGTTTAAACGAGGTCGAGGCATGGTCACTGTAGTTCATTATTCTGTTGTAGAGGAATTCAGAGAAGTAGATATCTGCGAATAAAATGTCACTTTTTTGTGTTTCGAGGCATATAGCAAATATGTTATTAATGAGAAATTAATCTAATATAATTTATGCTCAATATCATAATGATATGAGCAAATAATTAATAATTTATTAAAAAATGCAAAACCACCTGCTGTAAAATGCGAGAATTCATAATTTTAGCAAAAGGAAATTGAATGCTTCATTATATTTTTATTTACTGAAAATATTCAAAAAAAAGTATTTGTGTGCATGTGAGTATATGCGTGTATGCATTTCTTTATACGCGCATGCGTGTTTAAAAGGTTTTGCAAAGGAAAAGAGGTTAAATGAAATATACTTAAGTATCTGGCATGAAATCACATAAAATGTAGACAGTGGGATAATATATCCACGGCATCTGCTTTTACCGAAATTGGATACTAACTCACTATACACACTAATATACAAAAATAGATAGATAGGTACGATATATATATATATATATATATATATATATATATATATATATATATTGTGTAACTGTTATGGTTGAAATTGGATACTACTTAGAGATGTTTAGAGTATATATATATATATATATATATATGTCATCTTTATGAAAATGGATACTACCTTTCTCTCTGGCTCTCTCTCTCTCTCTATATATATATATAAGTATTTATATATATTTTGGTGTATATAATATATATGATACAAATACACACACACACACACACACACACACACACACACACACAAGCAATTTTCTGTTATTCAGTAAGGATATATATATATATATATACCGGAAGCTAGTATATCTAGCCAAACTGATGAGTTCTGATAGCACTAAACAGATCTGTCTGTGAATGACTATATATATATATATGTATATATATATATATATATATATATATATATATAGTGTAACTGTTTTGGCTGAAATTGGATACTACTTAGAGATATGTATAGTATATATATATTATTTTTATGAAAATGGACACTACCTCTCTCTCCCTCTATATATATATATATATATATATATATAAGTATTTATATATATTTTGTGTATATAATAAATATGATACAAATACACACACACAAACACACACACAAGCAATTTTCTATTAAAGGATATATATATATATATATATATATGTATATATATATATATATATATATATATATATATATATGTTTGATTAAATAATAAAGTCACGTTTTGTCTCTATAATTCTATTAAGATCCTTTCAATTTTTTGGATAAGGGGCTTGGGTTTTGGTTGGAAATGGTAAAATAAAAATAGACTATTAAAAAAGGGTTACAGACATTTCAAAACATTGTCGCTATTTTCAAAGTTAATTTCAAAAATTCTTGGTTATATATATATATATATATATATATATATATATATATTGTCATCCACAGACAGACTGTTTCGTTCTATCAGAACTCTTCAGTGTGGCTAGACACGTAGGACGCTCGAAGCCGGGATCGAAACCCATCCAACTTTAAGTTAGACTAAGTCTCAGACCGATCAGCCAACAAGCGTACCACGTTTGGCAAAGGGAATTGTTAAGATATTTATGTAGTAACAGCAGCAGCCGTTTGTTTACATCTTTATACCCTATCGGCTACCAGAGTGCTCAATTCTTTCGAAGAGCTTTGCATTATGCGAGCGGCGGTCGAAAATTCCTTTACCAGAGAGCTCAACCCCTATGGAGGAGCGTATATATAATATCAAAATAATAAAGTGAAAAAATTATTTTAAAAATATTGTAGTGTTGAAAGAAATCTTTGAATGGGAATTATGATTATTTTAAATTATTTATACAGCTTCTAATAGACAAGCTTAAATAATATTGATAATAATGGAATAAATGATAATAAAAACATCAAAAATGTAGTAGACTGAATTTTTTAAAAATATATATGTAAATATGAAGTCATATATCAGATTTCTTTATATACAGGTGTTTCAAAATAGATTCAACGCGCAAATACATTTATAAATAATTACAGAGAGAAACGAAATGTCGGTCATTCGAACACGTCCTGTAAAAAATACATCCTTTGAGCTAGAGACATCAAATTAATGTCATTTTTTGTTGGTATTATATCAGCTTCTAGAACATGCAATGTTTTTTTGAGTTTATTGTCGCCGAAATGATTTATTATCATATTAGATAGTTGCATCAATTTCGAGTCAATTTCGAATCATATAATCTCCAAAATGCCTTTTAAATACCCTATCCGGTGGCAAAAGCTGCTCGGTAGCGCCAGGAGTGGCAGTACCGCCTTGAGCTACCGAAACTGTGTTATCACCCTAGTTGGCGGCTGATGAGGCTAGGGTATCGCACGTGCTTTCACACGTTGTATGATGAAAAAAAAAATTAGATAGTTGCATCAATTTCGAGTCAATTTCGAATCATATAATCTCCAAAATCCAGGTAGTGACGCAAAATATTTTCATCTCTTAACCAAGGCATTGTGATCGAGGATTTATTGTTGTTATGACATACTATTTTCAAATCTGAAACAAAAAAAAACACAACATTATTATCTGTAGAGTTTTTAGGAGTCACTTGAGTTCCATGCATATTGAGACACCCTATATTTGCAGTTATATGGGTTGCATGTGTAATGAGACACTCTATATGAGTAGATGATGTGACATATAATGTGTTTGATACATTTTTAGTTCAAGTCATATTATAGTTATACATTAATACATGTATACATATGTCTGTGTCCATGTTAGTGTATGTGTGTTGTACGCATGAATTACAAAGCAAATAATCCAAAAAGATGCACAAGGCCAGAAACATTGAAGCATTCAATGAGAATCAAACTCACTAGTAATAATCTGCTAGCCAAGCTTGTTAACTATCTCACTGTGGGAGACACTTGCTCATATGACTTGCCAAACTCAGATTAGTTGTGGTACGAGACTAGGAATATAAAAGCACCCTGTGTGAATCGTACTCACTAATAATGATCCGTTGGCTTTGATCGTCAATCATATGAAGGGCTAAGAAATTTATTTTACCAAGCTCAACTTAGTAGAGGGAAAAGGTTAGAAATATAGGAGTGTCCAATAATGATCGAACTCACTATCAAAATTCTGCTTGTCAAGCTCGTTAACATTTACACCTCATCAGGTGTTATGGGTTTTAAATTATTTTTATTTGCTTTCCAATATATATATATATATATATATATATATATATATATTGTCATACACAGACAGACTGTTTCGTTGTATCACAACTCTTCAGTGTGGCTAGACACGTAAGACGCTTGAAGCTAGGATCAAAACCCGCCCAACTTTTACGTTAGACTTAGTATCATATCCCTCAGCCAACAAGCGAACCTCATCAGCTTAGGAATTATAAAGCATTATGTAGTCGCTTTCGTTTGTTTATATTTTTGCCTTACCTGATACCAGAGTGCTCAATACATTCAAAGAGCTTTGCATTATATATATATATATACATATATATATATATATATATATATAATGTAACTGGAAGAAAACCAAAACATGGTTAAATAATTATTATGAATTCACTTTGGCAAAAAGTATAAAAGACACAAACATCTCTCCTACAATCACCTGGGAGATACTAAAACAAGCACCTGCCTACAACAAGACATCCAAAAAATGCCTTCTTTGTCTCCACGAAAAATTAGCCATCATCACATATCCACAACAAAATACCCTCCTAAATAAAAAGATCTGAAATCCTCTCAAAATATAGGCACGAAAACAAACGCCTTCTTTCACACTTCTACCCATTCACACAACTCACCTGACACCTCGTACACGTATTTAAATAAAACAAAACAAAACAAAACCCCAAAGCACCGTAAGTACCATTTTCCTCCTCCTACCATCACATCCATCATACAATACACCCACACGCCTCAACCATTTAAACTTTTAACTTTTTACGAGCATTAAAATAGACCTCAACGCTCTACATTCACCTTACCTACCAAATTCACTCTAAACTTTTCTCCAATAGTATATGTACCACCCATCAACAAATAATATTCAAATATTAAAAAACAACCCCAACCTTCAAACCCGCTTCCTAATCAATTTCTTTAATTTTCAATGACGACACCCTACCCTTAAGTTATAATCATCTTCGTACACAAACACATTATCTATTATTTAAACTCTTTTATTTTATTTTATTTCATTGTACGCACACATCACCTATGAGACCCACAATATATAATATTTACGCAATATTTCATTCATTTATGTACTCCTGTGGACCCCCACTCATGGATGTGCAAGTGTGGGACGACCAGCACGAACTTACATACAGCAGCTATGTGAGGACACGGGTTGTAATCCTGAAGACCTGCCGGAGGCGATGAGTGATAGGGAGAAATGGCGAGAGACGGTCAGGGATATCCGCGCAGGCGGCGCGACATGATGATGATGATTATTAGCATTACAACAATTTATTACGCACATATTTATTATTTACCCCTTTATTATTTTATTTTATTTTATAGCATACATACCACCTATGAGATCCATAGTATACAATTCTTACGCTATATCCCATTTAGTTGTTATTATTATTATTATTATTATTATTATTATTATTATTATTATACAATCCCCCCCGTATATATACACGAACATATTTACAACACAATATAGCCTTACTTATACCCATTGCAACTCTTGCCCACCATACACCTTTACAAATCAGATTCTCACTCATCCCACCCCCCAACTTGTAGTGATGATATTTAGTCCCAAATCCACTGACAACGAAAGAATATATTGCAACAAATGTATACACATTCGTAACCCATTTTTTGCTATAACCAACGCTTTACGTTCCTGGCCTGATTTAACTTAAAAACACACATCCACACGTACTCACATACACCCACACATATATACACTCACACACTTATAACCACACATAAACGAAATCTTAACGGCATTTTGTCGAATTTTCGATTTTTGTCTGTATTTTGTCGCATTTTCGATTTTAAATTTCATTCCATCTTAACTACCGGATGAATGTGGTTATAAACTTCATGAAACCTTAGGCTGCAGAACAATATTTTCCATGGATTAAATATATATATAATATATATATTTATTTATTATCATTATTATTATAGCTCTATCATAGATATTGAGCACTCTCCATATTATATTGCACTTGGTTCGACACATAACCACATAGTGATTTACTGACGACCAACACTCTCATAATATATATATATATATATATATATATAGACATTCGGGAGGAAAAGAAACCTGAAAAGGAATATATAATACCCATACATCGACTACTACTTTCGATTTATGTGAAATAATTTATATACTCTATACACAAATAATTCACCACCAACGTTTTCGGATGCCGACTTGAGATATATATATATATATATATATATATATATATATATATATATATTTACATCATTCATCGTGCATGCAATTGAGCTAGAGATATTCATACGGTGTAAATATGTAGGTCTCTAATCTGACAGCTACTGACATTGAATGTAAATATTTTAATATTTTCACATGTTTGTTGCCATCATGCTCACATAATTCTCTCTTTATTTTCAGTCCAACTGACTTTCAGCGTTTCTTTCCTCCTCTCTCGTTTCTATATTTTATTTCTCCATCCATCTCTTCCCAACTCTCTCTCTCTATATATATATATATATATATATATATATATATATATAGTGAATTACCAAAACTCTATGAAACAGTTTTCTTACATTATGAAAGTGTCCAAATACTAGCCAGTAGAGTTGGATAAATCCTAAAATAAATTGCTATCAAAATTCCTCCAATTAGTTCCATTTAAAATGTCTTGTTGAAAAATTCGGGTGAAACATGCATAAATACATGAAACTGTGAGCAATGAAAATGAAATCAGCAGTTGAGATAACACACACACACACACACAAATATATATATATATATATATATATATATATATATATATATATATATATATAAGCTGAATGCAACACAACCACCCCATAAGAGCAGTATGCGACACAAAATCAATTTTTAACAGAGTTTAACAGGTCTGAAATCAAAGTTTTTCCTTTACTAGAACGGTTGCCATACTAAGATTACAGAGCTCAGTCTTTCCTACAGATTGAGGGAGTATAATTAAATTAATTCCTTTTCCAAATCTTTAATTCTTACGTGAATTGCAAACAGCCTCGTCCAGGTTTTGAATTCGAGTCACCATGTCCATTTACAAGGGCAGTAATCATTTCACTATGAGTGCATCCATAATGAAAACACACACACACACACACACACACACACACACACACACACACACACACACACACACACACACAAATATATATATATATATATATATATATATATATATATATAGTAGTGAACATTTATGTATGCTATTCTGGCAAAATTTCTTGTCAAAGGATACACTGTTTTTCACATACATACGAGGATGTGTATTCACACTTACACGCAGATAAGCACACCCGCTCACATACGCACAAGAAAGTGACATAAAAAGAAAAATTACTTTGTTGTGCATAAAACAGATTTCATTGCTTCTGCGCACGATGTGGGACAAGCATGAAATGAGAATTATATTTTCTGTTGTTATAAACTCGAAAATGATCGTAAACGTCTAGCACATTACCCACATTTTTTTTTTCGTTCCGCAATAATATTTTCATTGGAAAAATATGGGTTATTTGTCGCTGCCTCCCACCAGAGAGGACTTGACACAAGGTCAAAAGCGTCATTGGAAAAATATGGTCCGAAATAGTTGTTTCTGTTTACGTTTACCGCACTTTTAACCATGACTAAATCTTTGTGATGTCCTCGAAAAAAGGCACAAAATAAATAGGACAAACACGTACTTTGAGAGAAGAGTAAAACTTATATATCACTGTAAACAAGTAATACAATATCGCCAGTGTTGTTACCGTCAAATATTATATGTTTATTAGAAGAGTCCATTGTGTAACAAAATTAGGGATGATACCACAACAATTTTTATACAATTTTTTTTTTTTAAATTGCTAGGTAATAGAATAACGTTAACTATAAAACTACTTTCTCCTATTTGAAGCGTAGTTTTGACTTTATTTTTTTCAATTTTTATAATTACAGTTTTTGAGATCTGAAATCACTTCGATTGAATTATTAATCACGTGTGCTTAAGAATGTCAGATTCATTTTTTTCAAGAAAAGAGGAAGAGAAAAATATGTATTTTTTGATTATGACTCCAAATGCTCAATTTTAATTTATACTTATTATAATTGTCTTTAATTGGATCATTTTGAGATGAGGCTTCTTAATCTGAGAATTAATTTTTATTTATTGCGGACTTTGCGATAGACAACAGCTATGGAAGGCAGTAATTACTGGGAATACGGTTACAAGACTCATCATTCCTATCCGAGATCGCGGTAAAAATCACCTGAAGAAGGCCAGAGGTGAAATTTGGCCGAAACGTAGTGAAAGAAGAAACAACACAAAAAAACCCTACCAAGATGAGGACAAAAAGTCCGCAATAAATAAAAATTAATTCTCATACTTATCATAATTGTAAGAATAGATTTGTATTCTAATGATTTACGTAACATTGTAAATGTTGATTATTATAAAGTAAGAGCAATACACTTAGTATAAAAATTCCAAGAGTAAAATTACATTTTTAGGAATAAAATACCATGGATTCCAAGTCAAAAAATATCTAAAAATGTAAAATATTGTAATCTGCTAATTCATAGCCTGATTAACTGTAAAAGGGATTTTCTCTTCACGAATTCAGACAACCTTCAATTCTGACACAAATATTATCTATCTATCTATCTATCTATCTATCTATCTATCTTTTTGCCTTTTGTAAGAATATATCTATCTATCTGCGATTCGTATTCTATCTATCTATCTATTGATCGATCGATCGATCGATCTATTCTTATGTATGTATGTATGTATGTATCTAACTATCTATCTATCTATCTTTTTGCCTTTTTTAAGAATATATCTATCTATCTGCGATTCGTATTCTATCTATCTATCTATCTATCTATTGATCGATCGATCGATCGATCTATTCTTACGTATGTATGTATGTATGTATGTATGTATGTATGTATGTATGTATGTATCTAACTATCTATCTATCTATCTATCTTTTTGCCTTTTTTAAGAATATATCTATCTATCTGCGATTCGTATTCTATCTATCTATCTATTGATCGATCGATCTATTCACATGTATGTATGTATGTATGTATGTATGTATGTATGTATCTATCTATCTATCTATCTATCTATCTATCTATCTATCTATCTATCTATCTTTTTGCCTTTTTTAAAATATATCGATGTATCTACGATTCGTAATCTATCTATCTATCTATCTATCTATCTATCTATCTATCTATCTATCTGTATGTATGCATGTATATATCTATCTATCTATCTATCTATCTATCTATCTATCTTAGTCAGATCATATGTGTCAGTCTGTCTGCTCGTAAAGAATTTATAGGAGCTCAAAAGATCTTATCCCAGCTGAGAAGCGAACAGTTCTTCATTTTTAATAACTTTTATTCTTTTATTCATTCAAGAGTTAAAGAAACTTGAAAAATGATGCGCCAAGTGTATTTAACAACTTGACGAATATGTGGAATCGCATGTACATCTCATGGCTTTTATCGATGTCCGCCTAAGTTGAGCCGAGGACATTTCAGCACCCACTAGAATGAGAATGTTTAAGTTATAATAATCTACAAAAGTTGCACGGTTCTGATGATGTCTTAAATTGATTTTTACTCTATCCATTTTGCAATCTACATTCTGAATTTTTACCATGTGAGTTTCTTCAATGGGAGTTTAAGTCATAGTGTAAGTAATCATATGAGTTACATGATAACATACTTTTCGGCGATGTTCTTCTTAAACGTACCGACCATAAAACATTCCTACTAATTTTTTATAAACAGTCTGCTAAACCATACAAAAGTCTGATTGTTAGTTATCCACGAATACAATGTCTAATCTGGCTTAAAGTCACGAAAAAATATCTCAAATGAAATTCTTAATATTTTCCGCCTACTTTGGTTCTACCGTGATCGTTGAAAACTGAATCTTAAATATCAGTCGGGAACAGTTGTTGTTCGAGCTAAAATTAAGAGTAGAATTCTGTGTACAAGTGTTTAAGAAAGGAAGACTGTTTCAACGTGAAAAATTGGTTAGGCTTTATGGCATATCAACCCTTGAATGTTATTTATTGCGAAATCCTCTTTATATATATATATATATATATATATATATATATATATATATATATATATATATATATATATATATATATATATATATATATATATATTAAATACATGATTGGTAAACAAATTTTGTAGATAACATTTCTAAACGATGCTGTGCTATTTTTTTTCACATTGTTCAATGGTTTCTAGTATTTCTATCAAACAAAAATAATTCTATTTACTATGAATCGTGTGCTTGCACACAGTGATGTTGTTATAATTATTGCTATTTAACACTATGTTTTTTGTTAAACACAATTCATTTGCAAACAGGTAAATAGTTCCAAGTATTGCCATGTATACCTGAAAATTCAATTAAATATCATTTGTTTACACTCAGTTAAATGGCCAAAGCGTTCTATTTCTAGCAATTCAAGTTAGCATATAGTTCCAAGTGCTGCTGTCTATCACTAACAATTCAATTAAACATCAGTCGTTTGTTTACACACAGTTAAATGATCAAACATATTTCTAATAATCCAATTAATTATAAATTATTTGTTTATTAGTAAAAGTAAATAAAGTTGGCGACCTTTGTGAAGAGTTACCCGAAGGCTCCCTTTTCAATAGCTGCTACTCCGATGTGAAGGGAAGGGCGCTACTCCATTCCCTGGATTGCTCTACTTTACCCTTGATCTGTACCTTATAATGCTGAGTGTTGAGCAATGTAGCATCAAGTATCATTTTTTGAGTCTTTGGTATGACTCGACCAGGAATTGAACCCTTGTCTACCGGACCATTAGCGAACACTCTACTCTTTAGGCCAATGACCCATAAATAGGACCCTATCAGGTGCTACCACACTGGGCCAAAATGAACCTGGGGGCAATGGCAATGATAGTGTACTCCACATTTCCCAAATCTCCAAGGTTGGAGCCTGACTATCTGATTGTTTAATGTCATAAACAGGACACTCGTTAGGGAGTACCTTAATCCTCTACAAAGATACAATAAGTGTATTCTACAACCTCATCTGATTGGGCTGGTGAAATATTGAAGAAGCACAAACTTCCTATTCTATGTTTTCTGCAATTTTCATTAATGTTTAACCTTGAAAAGTCTCATTGGGTGCCCCATTCAATTGGCCTTGTGCCACATCGAAGCAAAGAGCTTCGTAAATTACAATGTTTAACCTTGAAAAGTCATTTGTAAATGAGATTGAAGATGAGTTTCATCTGACCAGACTTGTGCCACATGATAATATGTTACTTGTTATGGG
>CAUZXS010006507.1:0-30242 GCA_963585895.1 Sepioteuthis lessoniana
GGCAACTTAAAAGTCGTAGTGCCCTCCCTACATTGAGTTGTAAGAAGGGCACTACTACTTTTCTTTATTGCTTCACTTTACTCTTGACCCATACCTTATAATGCTGTGTGTTATGTAAGTAGGCATCAAGTACCATTTTTTGTGTCTTTGGTATTACTCAACCTTGGATGTAACCCATACACACACACACACATTCTCTACACATTAAATACATATACTGTATACATTTATATATGTTTTCTATTACATTATAAATATGAATTGTTTTAATCAAATTTAATTCTAGAGCCATGTGTTATATCAGAAATTTAATCATTAAAATTTTCTCCCTGAATACACTCACATACACATAACTGTATATAAAAATAAAAAGCAAGTACTTGACACTATGGTCAATTTGCAATTAAGTTTATTGATATTTATTAAATGAGTATATACATCTTTGAGAAACTCAAGGTAAATAAATCAACAAAAGTAAAATTTTCCAAAGTTGTTTTCACTGGGTGAAAAATATATATCACATCAGATAATTTTTAGGAATCATGTTTTCTTATCCTAAATACAGACCCACATTAATTTGGAACATTCTTTCAGCCCATACATGATATGTAATAGATATTCAGTATTATATTGTAAGAGGAACATTGTTTCAGAACTCTGTATGTCATTAATATCATAAAGAAGTTTGCATTAAAAAAAAAAAAAGGTTTAGGTGACAAAAATTTCCATTTAATTCATTTAAACATTTTTCGTTCAAGCCAGAAACAAATTTTTCTTTTTTTAAGCAGATCATAATGAAGGAATCATTATCTGTGTTGATTAAGCATTAATATACAAAAATATAAACTATCTCTTTTGGGATTCTTTATAGCATTATGAGGATATGACAAAAGATAATGTTAATGTATAAAATATGAATGCTGAAAGTATTTGAGTTGAAATAATAACAGAAAATCCCGAGCTGGTTTTAAAATAAAAAATAGTAATTAAAAATTATAATAAAAAAAAAAAAAAGACTTATTAAAATATTTCAATTCTTGTAGAGATAAAACCAATTTATATATAAAATAAATGCTTAATAGATTTTTGAGTGATTAAAAAACAAAAAAACAAAAACAAGTTAAAGTGTATCAGTTATCACCAGTTATAAGATCTCAGGAGCTTTCTGAAAAGCCACACTACATTAATAAAATTAGACAATGCTTATAAAGGAAAATGTACCAGTAGATAGTGATAAAAAAAAACCCAGTATATCTTTAAAGATAGATTAAATAATTGAAATTCAAAATATTAAAGGATTTATGCGAATATAATCTGTAAGCAGTGAAATAATAACCAAAAAATAGATAAATTCCACAACTCTCAAATACAGATGACATCCAAAATATTTTACACAACAATACATATTGCCTCACAGATCATACTGTTAATATTGACTGTAAATTTGAGTTTTTGCTGATACTGATTAAACAGGTAAAGTTAGTCATGGAAGTGTTTACTCCACTTTGTCACTCCATTCTGATACCACCATCATACATTTTTTCAAGATTATATCAATAGAATAATGTACAACAAGAAATAAATTATCAAGAACACGAATTAAAATTTTAAAAAAAAACAGTTTCAGTTAAATTCAAACAATAATACAGTTTCTGTTTTTTTTTTTGCTAACATCTTTCATCACCATTCCCACTTTTCACATTATATAGGAATATTTTAACATAAAAAGAAATTAAAATAAAAATGATTAGGTTTGACAGCTTATATGTGTGTGTGTGTTTGTGAATATGTTAACATAAAAATGTCATATTATACATTTGAAATTTTATATTTTTCATAATTTTTGAAGTTGATAAAATATTTTTAAATTAGTTTTGATAAAAAAAATTATGAAAAGCATGTCCTGAATATAAGAATACATATAAAAGGAGAAGTATAAAATAATTCTTTGAGTAATCTATGCTATATATACTGATTTATGAATAATAATAATAATAAACTTGAGAAACACCATTTCATGTATGAAATATTCACTTATACCTCAATACCATTAAGAAATTGTATATATTACTGTAAAAATGTAAGAATCATTATTACAAGGATAAGAACTTCATAATTTTATTTTAATATTAATGAAAAATATAAAAGCATGATTATGGCCTTTTTCTATAGCAAATACTGATAAATATTAGTTTTTAAAAGCAACTGTATTAAGTTATAAAAGCTAGATCATATATATAAATATATATATATATATATATATATAAATAAATAAATAAAGAAAAACCTTTTAAAAATTTCTCATTTTGTAATAATATTTATTTCAGCAAACCCTATATTTTTTTTCAATGTTAGATCTGCATCTTCAGACAAAGAAATAATCTTATATATATATATATATATATATATATATACATATGCGTGTGTGTGTGAGAGAGAGAGAGAGAGAGAGAGAGAGAGACACACACACAAGTTTTGGTAAATAAATTCTATAAATTTGTTAATTTTGACCAGTTTTGGCCTTTTACCATCATCAGAAAATGCTTATTTCAAGATTGATAAACTTGTAATAGCCAGTGAATTAGATTTCATCTGTATGAGAGATAAACATTATTTTCAACCATTCATTTGGTTGTTTAGAAGTATTTTCAAACGCAGAAATATTTTTTCTCTCTCAAAGATGCTCCGTAGGAAAATTAGTCTATAAAAATGAATCAATTTTTTAACATGAAAGTTAATGAATAATGAGTAATTATTTAGGGCTAAAAATGTTTTTTTCTTTTAATTGGTTTTTATTTGTTATTGAGTCCTTTTGGGGTAAGGGTTTCTAGAATTGATACAGTGTTTGATTTTTCCTGTCTTCTCTCTTATTGTGAATTTAGCATATCAATTAAAATCAAGATCCATTTGGTAGAAATGTTAATTCTGTATATTCTATACTTGGAAAGCCATTTTGATTTTGATATATTTGCTTCAAGCAATGTGTGTATTCTAAAAATAGATAACATTTTTCCTATTGCAACTTGATTTGTGGTAGATTTTAATTATCTTATTGTTAATAGAACTAGTAAATCAATTAGTGTAATAAATGTATTTACAGCAGAGTATGTTTCTACTCTTAAATGGTTGGCAAAATTTTACTTTCTTCATAAATTTATTTTGGATACTTTTGTTATTCAAAGTTCTGTTACTTTCTACTGTAATCACTAAGATTTTCCAACAATCAGCTATTGAAAGTTTTCATTAAAGACTTAAATTCTATCAAAAATATAAAAATGATGTGCACCATAATACATATTTTAGTTATTATCGCAAACATCCTATAATATATTAAATCATAAACATATATACAATTTATTTATTAAGTTTGGTTTCTTTGTTTAATCAAATTTACCAACCCCTCCGTTCGGGCAGGATATGACACAAGGTGAATTTTTTAAGCGGAGTTTAACAGGTTTGAATTCAGAGTTTTCCTTCTCCTAGACTAGTTGCCTCACCAAAGCTGAAGAACCTAGTCTGTTCTACTATTTACCCATAGCTGGAGGGAGAATAATTGGATTCATACCTTTCCCAAGGGTATTAGTGCTATGTGAAAGGCAATCAGTCTCGTCCAGGATTTGAACTCGTGTCGCCGTGTCCATTTCCTATGACGATAACCATTACACCACGGGCACCTCTCTTGGTTTTTGTTTAATGGCATATAAAACTGTGGGTTATTTAATACCAAAGCCATCCTTGTAGAACAGTAGTTGTACAATTTAATCCATATCTGAGGGATAAAGGGGGGGGGGTCCATATCTTTCCAAAATTAATGTAATAGCAGAACTGGATTTTGAACTCATTTACTATGAAGTTGTAGTCTAGCACATTAACAATTATGCCACAGGGATTCCTGCATCTACTTATTTAGATGCAATTATATCCATTTCATTTATACTAGTTTTTCTTGCTATTGATTAATTAAAGACATTATTATTCTTATACTATGCTTTATAGGCACTTGTTAGATGTAATAAAACATCTTTCACAGGCACTTAATGTTTTTCTCAATATCCATTACACGGCAAAATGATTTTTAAAAATTTAAAATGAAACGTATGCATCTTTGAGGGAGGTATTTACTTATAATTAAAAATAGATAATTAAATGTTTATGTTAGAGACAAATCAAATTGTTTACCATATATATGTTTTTTGTATGTGCGCACACACATACATACATATACATACATTTTATATATATACACACACACACACACACACACACAAAAAACACACTTTGATTCAATGATTCTATTAAAAGCTAACATAAGAATTTAATATCTTACTTTAGGGAGAACACAATCATTGTACATTTTTTAAAAAGACCTAAGCTGCAAAATGTTATATTACACACACACACGAAAATAGCACATACATTTAAAGCATTTTTTTCAACAGAATTCAATTTGTCAATATAAAGAGTTACTGCACTTGATGGCATATAAATTTAATATCAAACTATTATAAAGGTGGACTAGGTACAACTACTGGTTGTATATGGTGTGTGGGCAAATATTAGCCTATCAGATACCATAACTTTGTTTATAAGACCTAGGAGATATTTTTTGAGCAATTTTGGAGGAGAAAGAAAAAAAAGTAAAAAATAAGGGAGTCCTTATATATAATCAAATTTCATCTCTCACAAGATTTCAAGAAAGCAAAGAAAGAAAGAAAGAGATATTGAAGCAGCAGATATTGAGAAAGTGGAAAATTATGGAAAAAGACACCTCACTAAAACAAGACCACTCATGACAAAAAACAAGATCAAGCAAATAGTAAGAAAATTCAACAAAACACTCTCTTAGAGAGTTTGTATTTACCAACCTTTTCGCATGGGCAGGATGTGACAAAGGTCAATTTTTAAGCAGAGTTTAACAAGTTTGAATTCAGAGTTTTCCATCTTCTAGACTAGTTGTCTAATCAAGGCTGAAGAACCCAGAGTGTCTTACTATTTACCCATAGGCGGAGGGAGAATAATTAGATTCATACCTTCCAAGAATATTATTGCTATGTGAAATGCAGTAAGCCTTGTCCAGGATTTGAACTCATGTTGTTGTGTCCATTTCCTACAATAACCATTACTCCACAGACACTAAAAAGGAAGTATATATCAATCAGAAAGTAACAAGCAAAGTCCAAAAACTAAAGAAATCTGAAAACAAAACGACAAGCCAGATAAAGTATATAAAACATTAAAAAGGTTAGAAAATCCTCTAGAATAAATATAAATAACTGAAGACATGCTGTAACCTCAACAATTTGCTTCTTTGCTATAGTAATGCTAATAACTCTCTTTGAAGAACTTATATTGTAAGTGATGCCATACAAGACTGAAATAAGATAAAACACAAAAATAACATTTCCAATGAAAAGTAATAAAGTGCATGCAACTATAATAAAGATAACCACCAGAAAATGAAATCAATTCTAGAGAAAGAATGAAATGCTACATTCAATAATAAGAGAATACAAAAAGTATGAGATTTACTAGAAGAGATAAACAAGGCAATTGGTAAATTTCAGACAAGAAATAGCAAATCAATATGGATAAATGGAACATCACTAAATTTAAAAAAATATTCAACCTAGTTGAGGTTCTTAAATATTTTTGAGAAGTCTTCAACCTATCAAGAATGTATTTAAAGAAAAGAATCAACTCTTTATGCTTGTACCATAAAACTCTAAAAGGTTTTGATGCCAAGAAATCTTTAAATGCAGTTTCTACTTCTCCTTTGGAACGGAATGTTTTTTGGCATAAAAAAGTGTACAGATACTTAAAATTATATATATATATTAGTAGTTGGTGGGTGAGAGATCAGGAGAATATGATGGATGTGGCCAAGTCTCATATTCCAAGTCTGTGAGTTTCTTCAGTGTCATTCTGGCCACATGAGGCCAAGCATTGTCATAAAGCTAAATTACGATCAAGCTTGAACTCATAAAAAAAAAAAAAAAAAAAAAAAAAAAAAAAAAGAAAAAGAAAAAGAAAAAAAAAAAAAGGAAGGGAAATGCATCAATTCTTTTCCATATAAAACCTTCAAAATCAAATTCTGAAAGAAATGATAAAAAGATAAACAGGACACTTCAATTATTAGGAATGTTACTTTTTTTTTTTTTAAATTAATACAATTACTATCAAAATAATGTCGGAAAAGAATTTAAACAGTTTATGCTAAAATATGGATAGTATTTTCTGAACAAGCTCATAACAAAAAGAAACAGTTGAGAAATTAACAGTTACCCTAATATCTAAAAAGGGAGTTTGGCTATGAGAACTTATATTTTGAAGAAAAGTAAAAATAATATTGAGAATTCCATGAATGAATGGATGAATACATAAAGTTATTTGTAATACTGCTGTATTTCCCACAGGAAGGCCAAGATTAGAACTTTTAATAAATAAAAAAAATTAATAAAAAAAAATCAATGCAAAATAAAGAAACTTAGTAATTTCATTAGGTCAAAAAAAAAAAAAAAAAATAAATAAATTTACTATTGTTAAATCCAGCAGTAAAAATAAAAAAATCATTGTGATAGTGACAGAAATTTGCTAAATTCTACATTTGCGAGAAGCAACAATGCCAAGATAAATAAGAATCGTGTTACTAATGAGATTAATGAAATTTTAAAAGAAATCTCCATGTCCATCAATTTTATTTTAAGTTTATGAAAATGTGTTAATCAGAGTGCTCCCTTGAATAAAGCTAATACTAATGTTATAGAGGCCAATAGAAAATTATCAACCCAACTTATAAACTAGATTCAAGTAAAAGCAGTACTGAGAATTATATGAATTAATGAATACATAAACTGAAGCACAAAATTCCTGTTGACATCTTGTACCTTCATTACCAGGCAGCTGTGTACCCCACCCCATCAAATGTTATTAAAGCAGGTTAATAGCTTTGATATTACTGGAGAAGCGATCAGATAGCTTAAATCATTTCTCTCAAAGAGAAAACAAAATATAAGTGAATAGACATGAATCTCAGTAGACACCTGTCCTAAGGAAAATCTTTCAAGGATATATCCTTAATACCATTCTATTTTCCAGAAGAGTTATTGCATGAAAATTTAATCCATTAACTCGGAAAAATATTTGTGGAAGCTTGAAATATGTCATAGCACTGCAGATGATTCATTATCTAAAATGTACACGCACCTAATACAAACAACAAAAGACAAGAATAAGGAAAATGGAAACATATATAGACTAGAAAACAACAGTTTAATAGAAAAAGACCTAGATGTATACATAGACAACCAACTTAAAATTCTTAGAAAACTAACAGAATAAAATCAACATTGCAAGTAAAATTCTAAAATATATTAGATACAAGAATTAAGAAATATTTATGTAGAAAATACTAATAAGCACCCGTTTGAAATATAGTTCATGTCTGGTCATCATACCACAAAAATATAGATTTATCCGAATTCCCTGCAGGCCAGATTTGACATGAAGTCATTTTATGGGGGACGCACAAATCAAAACTCCTGCATGGACGTCACAAAAAAAATGCTTGATATCCTCAGCATTCCCCTTTTGGAATGCCTCAGGTGTAAAAGCAATAAACTTAGTCCTGATAAGCAGATATTGCCTGTGAAGAAGAACCCACCCTACCCGGGACCAGGCGATCAACTTATCGCCCACCCTGTGAATGCCCGGTGGGCCCTGTACAAGGTATCAAGATTAACAAAGCTATTCTAATAAAATGTTCATGCCATCCTTCAATACAGCTACAAGAAACTATCCCAGTAGGTAAAAATCTAGTAAGCAACTGGTATCAGTAAAAGCACTTCCCGCTTAAAGTGACTGAACCATGGAACAACCTTTCTGAAATTTAAAAAAAAAAAAAAAAAAAAAAAAAAAAAAAATTTCTTCAAAAAACACATTTAAGAGTAACTTTAACCAAGCACTCACTAAAATATTTCAAATTCATTTTTTGTGTAAAAAAAAAGAAAAAATTACAAAACCAACAGTATAAAATAGTTAGGAGTCAGGACAACAAATAGGAGAGAGAAAAAAGAAAAAAAAATCTCAACTGCAAAAAGAGCTAAATATCAGACTTCCAAAACACTGTCTTAAGTTAGAAATGTCAAATCTGTTGCTTCTACTAGAAAATGTCAGTCATATACTTGTAAAAATCTGCTAGAAAGCCTATAGAAAAGCTTGCCCATTAAAAACAGAACTAAAATCATAAATATAAAACTTGCTTAAATATAATTATTCTTTTATTTGTTAGTAGGTCTTCAGATTAGTCCTTTTCATTGTATTTTGCTTTATTTTTCTCAGTCAATATTCTTTAGTTGAAAACACAAACTTAACTCGGTGAAATTTAAACATTAAAACTCAATAATGCAAGTTTGGATTTTATTTAAGACTAAAAATTAAGAATAAATGAACAATGTGAAAACAGGAATATATCAGACAAAAATTATCGGGGGAAAAGGCAAGAAAAATAAAACATTTGTAATAAAAAAAAATTATTTTAAAAAATCAGATGTATCAAGTGAAAAACAGCAAGATTCAATAAAACTTAATAAAGTTACAAAAGCAATATTAATTTCCAATTATTCAAAAATTCCTAACAATTAAAATGTACTCTTCAAGGTTGGATAATTCTTTCTATATCAAATTCCATTAGAAAATAATCATTTTGAAATGTAGTTAAATGTTTAAACAAAAGAGTAAAAAGCATTTTACACATTGTTTTTGGTATATTCAAATAAGACTTATTTCTTAGCTGAAACAAATGAAAATGCTTGATATCAATTAGTGAACAATGAAATAAAATGAGATAAAACGATGCAAAAATGTAAAACAGACATTTCAAGTGAAAGGCTGTTAAACATGTTTTAAGATTTCACCATTTATGAATTTGGTTATTTTGCCAAGGTTATTAAAGATTGATCTTATAGCTTGAAAAGGAAAACATGTTTATGTATAGTTAACTGAATAAAAGTTGAAAAAGAACAAAAACAAATTTTAAAAAGTTAATGATGTCACATGTATTTTAATACTTTTTTTTTTATCAGCAAGAATGCTACAACTATCCAACATTTCTCAAAAAAAAAAAAAAAAAAAAAAAAAAAAACATCTTTCATTTTTTTCATGTACAAAAAGGAAAAATTCAAAAGAAACTATCAAAATTTGAAAGTGTTGACAGAAAGGAATTTTGATTGAATAAAAAGATTCAACAATGTTAAATGCTTATAAATGTTAATTGACCATAATACAATCATTAGATACACTGACTCAAGAAATCAGTTTACAAAAAGAAATTCCCCCACATATTTTTTTTCCAATGAAAATAAACACACTCACACGTGTGATAGTTCATTTCACCGTAATATTAGAACCGATAGGAATGGAGAGAAAATTGTATAAAATTTTCATCTACATTTAAATGAAGAAATAAACATTTTTGTTTGCCTTAAAAATGTAATAAACAAAATCACCTAATATTTAAGAATTTACACCCATGTAAATGCAAATTTACCCACGTAAATATTTAGAGGCTTGAAATAATAAATAGTGGAAGAGATTAATGTTTAAAAGATTTATGTAGCAAAAACCCTGCAACAATTATAAGAAAGAAAATCTATTATAGCTATCTTTCTTACAAAAACTACCCATGTTTTAAAAAATAGAAAATTATAACAGTTAAAAAAAACAAACAAACAAACAAACAAAAAAAAAAAAAGAAAAGAAAAATAGTTAAATAAAATGCAGCAGCATAGTTTGTTTACAAACATGAATACAGCAGTTTTTATTTTTGTTTTTTGGGTTTTTTTTCCAATTCCATTTTTTAATGAAATAACAATGAAATGTTTGATTCTTCAATCTGTGTATCATTTTTAAAGTTAAATTGATTACTGGAGGTGGGGTGGGAGAGAAAAATCAACCCTGCAACCAGTTTTATTAGCTTCTTCAAGGGAAAAAAACAACTTTCATTTCATTATGATACTTCATTATATAGACCCTTATTGACAACTCTATCAACATCATTCATAATGCATTTTAAAGTATCATCAACAAACCAATGTCCCCACTTTTTGGCACGGTTCAATTTCTTTGCATTACCAATAACCCAATTATTGTTGATAATAACAGGCTTTTTCTGTTCCCGTTTATTCTTTTTCATTGAGTACCATTTTCCATCTGGGTAATAATCCCAAGGAAGAACATTATACTTTATGTTTCCATAACGACTTTGAATGAGTTGCATGAAAAATATTTGATCATTCTTTGATTCTGGAACAGACTTTTTGGGATCCTTTTTTTTAATTTCTTTTCCTAGAGCTCTCATTTTTTGAGTAAGTTTGTCCCATAGTTTTTTCATTGCAGTAGTTGGTTTCATGTAAATAAAGCCGCCGGCAATAGCACTTGGTTTTCGGGCAATACAGGTAACGATTACATCATTGGTCAATGCACGTTTTCTGCACTCATTGATTGGATTTGATATCCAGAGACAATCAACTTCAAACAGAAGGATTTCAATGTCATTTATTAAAAGTGAGTTTAGAATTTCTGTACGTTTTACCATAAGTTTCACATAGCCAACTTTACTGTAAGCTTGATTGTCATTTAAAGCAATCTCTTCGGGTAAGGATACAACATTTACGTTAGGCCAATCTTTATTTAATCTTACTTTAGATTGTGCATCTGTCGTAATAAATAAAACTTGTTCATGAATATTCATATAGATCGTGTTACACAGCCAGCTATAAACAAATGGTAGATATGCATTGTTAATTAATGTAACAAGTACTGGTTGTTTCTTTTCCATAATACTTTTAGCAATTACAACTGAATCATTAACAGCACTCCAAAAATCAGGAGGTAGCTCCTTTTGCCTTCGTATAAGTGATGGGAACTTAGGTTTTGTGTCTAAAGATTTCTTAACGTTGTTGGATACTGCCCCCCAAACACCTTTGTGAGAGTGAATAGCCACCCACAAACTAAAGATGGCAATTGAACATAATAAGATTACCAAAATAAAATAACGTTTTAAACGAATTAACATTGTGAAACCCATTTGCAAAAGATTAATTCGGGAGTTTTCTTTTACAATGTACTTCTCCAATTCACTGACAATGAATGAAGAGCTATTTACGGCCGGACAAGTAACATGAGAATCGTGACTTTACAATAAAGGACAGATTTAGATTGTGATTTATAAATTAATAAAATATAAATGTTTAATAAAATAAAATTTGGAAACGCAAATAATTAAGCTAAAGTAAAATATCAACATAAGCTTTCAAAAATTGATTTTAGTTAAATAAACACAGAAAATATATCTAATTTGTACATTAAACTTAATACACTTTTTAAAATGAATAAATAAAGCGGAAAAGTTGAACAGAAAGTACAAATTTTAAAACATGAGAGGAAACAGTTTTAAACAATATTTGATAAACATGCGGCTGAATAATGAATGAAAATAATACTATCTGTACAAATAATCAATTTTACTTGTCGTTAAGAGCGAGACACTAGAACGTGTTTACGAACAATTTCTTTTGGAATTTATCATTTATATTTTAACAAAGAAACTAACACGCTTAAAACTAAAGAGAACACAACAAATTAGTAAAAAAAGTTTAAAAATAGGGGAGTGGTGGCCGTTTTAAAAATAAGTTACATTATTTTTTTAAACCAGAATAAATTTTTACTTTTTTTTTTTTTTTTTTTTTAGAAATCATATACTAAATTTATAGACTTTAGAAATATGCAAATGCACTTAAAATTAAAACTTCACGAATTATAACATATAACAGTTCAATAAGTCAAATTGAAAAAGACTATATCATTATATACGCACTATGGTGGCAGGTAGCAAAACAAGTCAAGACCTCACTGACTACATGACAAAACGAACAATTTCTTCTTTTAAATACATGTATATTACAGGCAGACATATATTTAAAGTAGACTGTCTAGGATGACTTTTTTCAGAGACAACTGTTGGTAATGATACACAAGAAGTTAATAGTGCTTTTTTGCGAACATGAAATTTTTTTTTTTACATTTCCTTGGTATTTTTTTTCTCTGTGCCTTTTCGTTAAGTGTAACATTTCACTACTCTTCACAGGATGCTGTTCATGTCGTCCAGTTTTAGAAACTGTAGATACAAAGGGAAGATTTTTTGATGTCGAAGAAACAATTCAAAAAAAAAAAAGACCCCAAAAACTATTAGCGGTCACCAAAAAATATCATTCGTAGTATGAACATAATTTTTCTTGATTCGTGTGAGAAAGTCGGCTTATCATCAGCGGCCGACGTTAGCCACGTGACTTCATTGAACCAATTATTCATTATGTAAGAGGGTGGAGGCGACAGTTATTCCAGAATAAAAACCGAAAGAAAAAGAAATGATTTATTTTAGTTGTAAAGTAGAAAGGTCACTTTTTATTTGTTTATTCATTTAATTTAAAAAAAAAAAATGTATACAACTTTTCGACGCATTTCTCCACCTTTATTTACACTTACATGATATTCTGAGAGAGAGAGAGAGAGAGAGAGAGAGAGACTGGCATGATGTAAATAACGAGCAAAATTAGTAAACCATAGCTTTATTTGTGAGTTCGATTCTTACTGGGTGTCTCAAGCTTCTGGCCTTGTTCTAAACTAAGCTGAGCTAAGTAAATCACTAAACTTGGCGGAGAGATAAAACTGAATTTTACTTCTCTCAAAAGTAAAACTAAAGGAAATCTATAATTACCCCTCCTCCAAATATGCAGAACACTCCCTCTTCTATGAAATGGTTTTTTGTCATATATCTTCTGCCTGAGTGATATTTTGTGACTATTAAAAACATTCAGTTAGTATCTTACAAATATTTTCCTAGGTATGATAATGACTTTCCATTGTTCATGTTGGGAATGGTGAATATGCAGTGATTTTTTTTTATTTTTTAAGTAGGCATTTCTCAAGTAGATGTACAACTTTTATGTGTACCTCAAAAACTCTAATAGTCCAAATAGATAAAACCATAGTTACCCTAACTTATGATTTTTCTCTTTCTTTTCTTTTTTAAGTGGAGACAATTACAATATACAGAAAGATAGGTTTCCTGATTCTTCGAAATAGATATTATCCATTTTTTCACCGGGAATTTGACACCCTATTTTAAATTAATTTAATTCAAATTAATTAAATAAAAAAAATTATTTTTTCGTTGATTGAAAGAAAAGAAATAAAGAAAAATGTTTTTCGTTGATTGAAAGAAAAGAGCCCCGAATTAACAACTAATTTCAACATTAAACTGGACTTGTAAAGAAAATATAAGTTTTTATTTGAATTCATCAATAAATTAATTGTTACATCATATTTGTCTTCTTCTTCTTCTACTTGATAATGATAACGACAATGATGATAATGATATATAACCTGGCAGTGTTTTTTGTTTCCTGTTTCATTTTATTTAATTTTTGTGGTCATTTTCAAAAGTTCCTTTTTGGGACTTTATAGTATACAATATACATAAAGATAGGTTTCCTGATACTTCAAACCTTTTTTGACATTAGCCATTTTTTCACCGGGAATTTGATACCCTATTTTAAATTAATTAAATTTAAATTAATTAAACCGAAAATGATTTTTTTCTTTGATTGTAACAAAGGTACTTGTTTGAGACTTTAAGTTTGAAATTTCAAAATAATCCAGGAAATTCCTTTTCTTTTAAATTCAAGTTATTCATTTAATACACAATGATAAAGAATGATCACTATTTCATAAAAATGATATCATTCATTTACAAATACTTAACAAAATGTATTTAAAATGTTTTTTTACAAGTATACTCCTATAAATATGTATTAAATTGCACATCAGTAATGCACCTTATATTTTGAAACGTGTCATTTGCCTTTTTCTGAAGCCTTGAGTTTGCTTCAGTTAACATACAGGTTACTTTAATACTGGTTTCTATCCACTGATAGTGATTTAAATAACCTTTACTTTTGCCTCTTGAATTATTCATTAGATTTTGGTTTAAGAAATTTTAATATCCACATTTCTGGTTCTGCTCCAATTTATTCATATTTTCCATCAGTTGATGGCATAGCAAGTTCTTCTAATTCCTTGTTAACACTTTAAAGTAGATTTCAATTGGTCTTTCCATTTCTTCATTCATCATATTGAAAAATCCTTTTCTACCAAGTTCACTTCTTGTGCTAGTGATGTTCTTAATTTCTTCTAGCTCTATCAATTTCAATTTCAAGGAAGTGTATTTGAAATCATTAATTATATCACTCCATATGTTCTTCCAACATTTAAAGTTTCTGGTTGTAATTTATGCATCATTACAACTTTAATAAATGTTTTTACATTTTATGGTTCTTTTTTTTTTTTGCTTATCAGAATTTTCTGTATTAATCCTATTAATAATTCAGGATTTCTTAATAGCATCAAAGTGCTAGAGTATTAATACAAACAATTTAGAGGTGCCCGTGGTGTAATGGTTATCGTTGTAGGAAATGGACACAACGACACGAGTTCAAATCCTGGACGAGACTGATTGCATTTCACATAGCACTAATACCCTTGGGAAAGGTATGAATCCAATTATTCTCCCTCCAGCTATGGGTAAATAGTAGGACAGATTAGGTTCTTCAGCCTTGGTGAGGCAACTAGTCTAGGAGAAGGAAAACTCTGTTAAACTCCGCTTAAAAATTGACCTTGTCACATCCTGCCCGAGCAGAGAGGTTGGTGAATATGATAACATTTTTTAACTCCCTGGCAATATCCAGGTATTTGTCTATTTTTTTCACTTTCTTTTACTTTCACACTGTGGTCTGCTGGAATGGCAAATCCACTTGATGACAAATTCTTTTCTTCTTGCTAATTAACTCTAGGTTTAATCTTCTGACCAGGATTAGGTGATCTGTTTGTATTTAAAGCCGCCACCTTCTTCTTCTTATTATTATTACTACTATTACTTCTACTACTACAATGATGATGATGATTATGTCTATGAATATTTTTGTTCATTTATACCTTTTACTTTTTCACAATCTATTTTGCGAAGTAGTTTCAGATTAACATAAGTTTTCAACTGTAAGTTCTTCTGATTAATGCTTGTTAATTCTGGGCAAGATAGTGGTTGGCCTAGCGGTTAGAGTGTTCGCCAATGGCCTGGGAGACCTGGGTTCAATCCCAGGTCGAGTCATACCAAAGACTCAAAAAATGGTACTTGATGCCTCCTTGCTTAACACTCAGCTTTATAAGGTACAGATCAAGGGTAAAGTGAAGCAATCCAGGGGAGGAGTAGCGCCCTCCCCTACACCTTGGTGTAGTAGCTATCGAAAAGGGAGCCTTTGGGTCACCCTCGACTACAGTCGCTGACTTTACTTACTTACTATTATATAAAAGGAAGAATAATACATTGTTTTCTTCAACATTTTTGTTTTATCTTTGTAAAAGTTATCAGTAACTGAAAAAAGCATTTTATTATATTGGCTATGTTTAATCAGATATAAAAAGAACAAAAAATTGTAATTTATGATTGCACAAATTGTATAGCAAAAGACTTTCTGTTAATTTGTTTGTATCTAAATGATTCGTAGCAATGGAAAAAAAAGAAAGATTAAATACATTCTCAAACAAGAAAATTGATAGTTTTCAATGTCCTGAAAAATTCTTCTTGTCTTAACTGACTGATAAAAAAAGAGAAAAAGAGGAGAAAGGTGATTTATGGACAAAAGGCAATAAAATTAACTCTCTTATATTTGAATATCGTTTATATATTCATAATTTGTAAGTGGTTACATACAGTGTGGAGCACCCAGTTTTCAGATATTTGTTCTCAATGACATGACAGGAAGGAAATTACAAATTAACAATTTCTATGCCATAAAACTATGACAAATATTTAGAAAACCAAATCACATATTTAAAATTATGTATTGTATGTACATGAATGTGAATGTATTTGGGTGTATTCAGGCATATATATGTGTGTGGGATGTATGTATGTAAAGGATTTACACTACAATATTTTTAAAATGGCTGTGATACAAGAAAATTCTAGAAAATAGGATACTGATTTGTTCCTGAAACAAAGATGGTGGACGTTCATAAACTAATTAGTTTTGAGAACCTATTGGTTAGGAAAGTCACATGATTTATGCTCCCAACTACATCTGCACCTTTGATTTTGTCCTGCACAAAATAAATGGTGTTTGGAGCCGATCACATGATCATATTCTCTTACATTTTGACTTCCAGAGACAGCTTGGCTTTGCCAGCTAGTGACACAGCTCAATACACGTAACATGGGTGTGTATATACTCTGCGACCATTTTCTTTCCTGTTCTGCCTTTTCGACTGGACTTGTTCCAGTCTTGCGCACAGCCTCAAACATTTCGTCAAATCCTGAAAGAGACAAACGACCAGTATGGGAGAAAACACGTCCTTCTAGATTACATTGATATATTTCTGTGTATTGATATCTCATGTGAAATATTTAGTCAACATGCATTTATATTCTACAGGACACTTTTAATATTTAGTCTTTAACCATAATATTCGCGTTAGTTACATACACACACGCACACACTCGGAGGAATATTTAACAAGGTATATTAGAATATTCGTAATGTTTTGTGATGTTTCCTTTTTATGTACTTATTGATATATAAATTTATTTTTGTTTATATTGCTTTGTTTTGAATGTTCTTTTGTTCGTGTCGTTTACATCATTTGCTTTTCAATAATTAACCACCATAAATTGTGGGAACAACATTATTCAGCCAACAACCCCACATATGTATATATGTATATATGTGAATTGTTTATGCAGTTCCCTTGAAGACTTTTTTTTCAATTAATGCAAAGGAAAAATGTCTCTTTCTCATTATTAATATAGACTGACGTAATAAATTAATTTAGTGATGATTATCATTTCATATTAGGTGTATCCTTTATTTGTCATTTTTAACACATAAAGAATATACTTATTTACATGTTTTAAAAGACAACTGATAAATGATGTACCTAATGAGTAATAATATTAATCACTAAATTAATCAAATAAAAAATTGAATGACAAGATATGCAGTTGATGTTGTACATACTTTTGTAGTCAAGATAGTTTTGTATTTTCCCTTAGATTGTGATTGAGATCGGGTTAAAACCAGGATTTTGAATATCAATTTTTAAGGCAGACGGGCTATAAAATTGGTACAACACATGTTTCTTACTCCATAAATTCCTCCATTTTGGCCTTGTGCTAGTCTAAGTTAAATGTTACTGATTTCATTATGTGCTTGATGGTGTAACCTTTTTTCCAATGAACAATAAACAACCATAATATAAAACTTTGTAGAGCTGTTACAATTTGTTATATGATTCCATACTATTATCCAGTAAGTTCACAAATTTCCCATGAAAATTTAATTTACATTCATTGCAAAGTTAACTTGTAATTTGAGATTTATTTTGTACTTTAGCAAAGCAATTTTACCTTTGCCTTTTTCTGTTAAGTCTGGTTTTTCTGTTTAATGACAAAGCCTTCTTTGTAGAAGAACAGCAGTGATACTAATAAACCCACAGCTGGGGAGATAAGGGGGTTCATATCTTTCCCAATGGAAAGACTTTCACAGACTAATAGTTTAAAAGTGAATGTAACAGTGTGACTGAAGTTTCAACTAGTTTACACGAAGGCCTAACATTTTAGCCATTTCACCACAGGGACTACCCCTTGGTGTTTTTGTACAACATTTGTATTAACAAGAAACTAAAGAAGGAAAATTATTTTCTAAAATAAATTAATTGATAAATAATCGGAAAAATGAAGCAGTGCAATTAGTTTTATATAATTTTTCATTGTTAATAAGTAATAAAACTATCAACAACATTTTTATTACAGTTTTAACTAGTTACTGTTTGTCTATATTTCTGAGATGAGGTATTATGTACATTATTTACATTTTTTTGGACTATTGTAGAACTTAGCCCTTTATTTTGCTCACTAGGGTAGACTGTTCTTTTTCTAAAAAAAAAAAAAAAATTGCAATGATAACAGCAAAATTGCAATATGAGCACTGGTAAAAATGGTTGCAGAAGACATTAGGTTTATAATATCCAGATGTCCTCAAGGACACATTGCATAGTGGATAAAGGCACTGGTTAGATCCAGTTACATACACAAAAGAGTGTGAGTTCAATACCCGGTGAAGGCAGTGGAGAACTTTCACAGGGGAAATTAACAAGAGATAACTGATAACTGACATCTATTAAACATGACTTGTGGAACTAGAACAATCTACCCTGGTGAGTGAAGTAAATGGCTAAGTTCGACATTCCGACTCCCTGAAGAAGACTGAAGTGTACAACAGCTGAAATGTGATAAACATGGCAACAAAGATAAGGACAATAATCCGAAAAATGTAAATAATGTAGTTACAGTTTCTAAAATTAATCTGAGATAAATTTTTATTTGAAAAAAAATAAGGAAACTTATTCATGAAGCATATATAGAATAAGTTAGAAATAAAAGACTAAAGAGAATAACTTTTTTGTTTCATTACACCTCAAATGCCTGGGGCTATAGAATATGCCAATGGCATTTCTGCTGAGGAGCAAGAGCTCTCCAAATGAGGTTTGGTTTGGTTTGGTTTTATGACATATCCATATTTACCAACCCCTCCGCTCGGGCAGGATGTGACACAATGTCAATTTTTAAGCAGAATTTAATAGGTTTGAATTCAGAGTTTTCCATCTCCTAGACTAGTTGTCTAACCAAGGCTGAAGAACCCAGTTTGTCCTACTATTTACCCATAGCTGGAGGGAGAATAATTGGATTCATACCTTTCCCAAGGGTATTAGTGCTATGTGAAATGCAATCAGCCTCGTCCAGGATTTGAACTCATGTCGCCGTGTCCATTTCCTACGACAATAACCATTACACCATGGGCACCTCCGTTTAAGGTTATTTAACCCCAAATCCTCTTTATACATGTATATTAAATATATATGTAATTCATAAACACATTTTGTAGGTAACATTCTTAAATGAGCCTGAGCTCTTTTTTGCACACTGTTAAATGGTTTCAAGTATTGTTATATAACAGTCACAATTAAACATTAGTCATTTGTTTGCAGGCATTGTTTGTTCTATTTGACCCATGGATAGGACCCTATCAAGTGCTACCACTCCAAGTCAGATTGGACCTGGGTGCAATGGGAATGAAGGAGTACTCCACATTCCCAAAATCTCCAAGGCTAGAGCCTTGCCATCAGATGGTTTAATGACATATCCAGGACACTCATTGGGGAGGGGGTCTTACCCTTCTGCAGAGATACAGTTGGTGTATTCCACAGCCCCAGCCAACTAACTGGGCTTTCTCCCATGAGTGTCCTGGATATGACACTAAACTATTTGATGATGAGGCTCTAGTCCTGGAGATTTAGTACAGGTACTATATTTAGATAATTGTCTGAAGTGCTAGAAAGATACATTAATCCTTATTGGAGATTACAGATACTACACTCTGATTCTAGACAGAACCTCCAATCTTTATATAAATAACCCAGATAGAAATTACTCGAAACATACTTGTAAAATAATGGTACTGAAAATTACTCAGTTTAAAATAGTCCATCAAGATGTTTTACAGATGAAAAAATATATCAAATGAAAATAAATCGCAAAGAAAAGTCACTAGTGAAATAATGAGGGTAAGTTTTGCAATATTTTGCCAATGTGAATAATGAGGGTGAGTTTTTCAATATTTTGCCAATGTGAAGCACAGTTTGTCAGTTCTGTATGTTTTTGCCAAAGGCAAGAAAGTGATGGCTCTCACTTCCTGATACTCTTTGAGTGTTACTTTGCCTCTGTGGTTTGAAACCCAACCCCAGAATCTATGGTTTTAAGCCTACATAACCTTGTCTGACCATTGAGGTTCTTGCAACCCAAGCAACATTTCTTGAATCATCTGGTTATTATACTGTGATTAACTGTACCATCACCTTTCATCTAATAAATGTTCTTGGTTGTTTCCATAGTATTATGGCCAAGTTTGAACATGTGAAGCATAAGTTCCTGAAGTAGACTACATTGTATGTTTATCTGCGTGCCTTTCAAATCACACATAAAGTGAAGCAATGCACAATGTATCTGTATTATATATATATTTAATATACATATATAAAGAGGATTTAGCATTAAATACCACAGTGAGTACCTTAGATGGTTTGAACTGCTTTGGTAACATGATTTATATGCCTCAAATTAGTTCATAACAATATATTGCAAAATTTTTAACTCACTCTAGAACTATGAAGTGGAAATAATATTAGTCAGGACAGATCTTGATACTTTTGACCAGTTTATAACTCAAACTATAATAAGATGTTAGCTGTACTGTGAGAGAATGGTTTGTTTTGTTTTGTTTTTGTTTAATGGCATATCAGACTTCATTGTAGAAAAATAGCAGTGGTTCTATTTTACACATAGCTGATTGAGGCTAAGGAGCTTATACTTTTCCTAAGGGAATTAGTCTGAAAGTGAATGTAATTGTGTGACTGGAGTTTGAACTCACTATGATGTTGTAGATTAGTCACTATGCCATAGGGACTCCCCTACTCTAAGAAAATAAAGTTTGTTTATTTGTTTGTTTGTTGTGGTTTTTTGGCATATCAACCATTGTAAGTTATTTAATGCCAAATCCATTTTTATAAAAAATAAAGTTCTATTTCAAAATATTCAGTTTAGCATAAGTACACAGTCTAATTGTCAAAAACATTTCTATTTCAAGCTATTCAGTTTAGTCAAACAGTTCTAATTCAAACAATTCAGTTTAGTGTACAAAAACAGCTCAATTTCAAACAATTCAATTTAGCATAAGTATGCAGTTTTAATGTCAAATTCATCCTTTTAGAAGGACAGTAGTGGTATTATTTAACTCATAGATGGGAGGATAAGGGAGTTCATACCTTTCCAGAGGGTATTCGTCCAAAAGTGAACATAATAGCGTGAGTGGAGTTCAAACTCGCTTAATATGATTCCACAGTTCAGCACTTTAACCATAATACCACAGGGACACCCCAAGAAAATAAAGAGACATATGTCTATACAACTATGTCAAAATTAGACTAGCAAGCCATTACTAGTAAGTTTGAGTATCACTGGATACCCCATATATGTGGTCTTAAGCCACAACTAAGTAAAGCTTAGTAAATAATTAATATTATGTCAATGTTTGCGCATTTATGTAACTGTCTGAGGATAAAAGTGAAATGAAAAGTTCCAGAAACCTACATTTTTCATATATATAATTTTGATTAGTCAAGTATTATCTGGATTAAAATTAATTTAATCAAATGATAGTTACTTCTGGAGTTATAGAAATTAAAATTAATCTAGTGTTCAGCAATGGTCCGGGAGACCTGGGTTCAATCCCTGGTCACGTCATACCAAAGACTTCAAAAATGGTACTTGATACCTCCTTGCTTAACACTCAGCAATATAAAGTATGTATCAAGGGTAAAGTGAAGCAATCCTGGGAAAGGAGTAGCGGCCTCCCCTATACCTCCGCATAGTAGCTATTGAAAAGGGAGTCTCCTGGTCGCCCTCGACTACAGTTGCCAACTTGCAATACCCTAATTCTCTTTTTTATACATAATATAGTTTTCTGTATTTTAATATTAGAACCCCACCTCCAAAAGAAACAAAAAAAAAACAACAAAAAATTGTATATTTTCTTTTATGGTCTTTGTAATTTAAATGAATTATACTGCAATAAAAATAGTGAATTCTACTTAAGCCAAGTATCAGTTACAAGGAATAGCCTACTTAGTAGGACAAATTGTACAAGAACAGAATCAAATGTAAGCAACATTTTGTCTTTTAATGCAATTCCATCTAAAATGGAAAAACATTTATAAGGACCAAAGTTTGGTGTGTTGCACTTAAGTGAAATCCATTATAGATAGAAAATGGCAAGGAAACGTTAACTTAACAAGGTCAGAGTTGTGAATCACTTAGTAAAAGGTCAAAGATCACATTAGAGAATTTGTCTGTTAGACTAGATTGTTAACCAGTGCTCCATGGCGAAGCATCTGAATTAGAAATTAATGTGTTGGTATATGCACTTGGTTTTTAATGAATAGAAACTGAATATAATCTTTTTATGAAAAAAAAACAGTCTGATATGGGTTTAGTGATTTGGCTATGTAAACATATCAGCAGGTGAAATTTTAATTTAATGTTACAACAAGAATAAATAAATAAATAAATAAAAGAAATAAAAGAAAAGAAAAAGTAGTAAAAAAAAAATGAATTAGTATTTCATAACTTTTTAATATAATTTAATCTTTCTGTTCTTTTCATATTGTTTTTCATTTAGCAGAAATAATATTAGAAATATAACTACCTCAATAAAATTTTGTAAAAATATAGTATCAGGGTTCAATCCCAGGTCGGGTCATACCAAAGACTTAAAAAAAAATGGTACTTGATACCTCCTTGCTTAACACTCTGCATAAGTTGCATATCAAGGGTAAAGTAGAGCAATCTAGAGGGAGGAGTAGAACCCTCCCCAACACCTCAGCATAGTAGCTATTGAAAAGGGGCCTTTGGTTCATCCTTGACTACAGTTGTCAACTATACTTTTACTTTATATATATATATATGCATACATATACACATTTACATATATCCACCTACGCACCCACACTCACACACATATATATACATTTTGTATATTTAAAAAAGTAAATGCCACAAATATGGATCAAGATTCTAAAAATATACAGATATTTTAGGTGTATTTTCAACCACATTTAATCATTCCATTACATAAGTACACACATCATCAAGTCATTATAGAATACACATTTTTTTAGCCTTAAAATAATCAACCCAAAAAACATAGATAAGAACATTCTAGAAATTTTGGATCAAAATTGCATTAGCATTGAAGTTACATTTTTATATTTTCCAACTAATCAGCTAAAAACATAGAATAAGAAAGAACATTACAGAAAATCTGAATCGGAAACTAATTAACAGAAAATTTTTAGACTCTAAAACAAATAAGTAAATATACGAATCTAATTGGTCAAGAAATGTCTACGCGCTTGAATTTTAGAACCTGCAATAAAACTATTTTTTAATCCACTTTAGTAACCCCAAAAGTATAAATAAGGAAGAATTTAATCAACCAGGTCGTTTGGTCATTCAATTATTTCTTCCACAGTTCATTCCGTCAATTACCAAACAGACTTTACACTATGAGGTCATGAATGGACAGCAGAGAACCACACCATAAGACTCAAAGAAAAAGGCATGTAACTTTCTTTTATCAATGCGACATGTTGTTGCTAAAATCTCTTGAAAACACACGTGCAGACTTAATGAAAGCAAAGACCCATATTCACAGTCCATCATTCATATACACACACACATACCCATATATGTAAGTAAAGCCAATTATTTTTACCCTCCTTACTTTGGCCAACCATGGATCCATTTATTTGATAGACTTTACCAACACACACGAGAGCAAACAACCCTATTTTCATTTAACTGGCTATAACTGTATTTCTACAAAGGCCGCTCGTACATTATGTTTCTCATTAATTTTTATTCCTGTTTTGTTATGAATACTAAATTGTTTGCTTCTTAATGTTCGTTGTTGTCATATTCCGTTTGTTTTACGTGCTTGTAAAATTTGTTGTATTTGTGGTAGGAATTAAACGTGAAAGTAATACCAGTAAAAAATGGATGAGAACTCACTCACTCACTACAAATTGGAGAGTAACATATCCACAAAACAATAACATGTACCCACTACATCATGCTGATTGCATGGATTCCCTTTACTCTCTCTTGCCATTCATCTCTATTGACCACTACTCTTGGTAAGTCCTCTAGATGGCATCCAGTATTAAGTAAAAAATTGGAAAAATTACAAAAAATTCCTCATTTTGAGATGGAAAACTCTCATTATCAAAACTGTACAAGTGTATTACCATTGATGTATAACTCTATGATGACAAATTGATAATTAAACTAGGAAGGTCAAACATACAGCCTTCAGAATCATTCAGTCATTGTACTCTGGTTTGTTGTTGGGTATCAGATTCTGGGAGAGGAGAGAGTGTCATACAAGTCATACAAGTGTGTAGCTGAGCAAACCAAGGGATATAGCCAGGTGGATGTGAAGTAAGGTAGATGAACCCAAAAGCAGGTCAACAGCACATTTCACCAAAGTGGGGAGGCATCTATTGATGAGAAAAATAGCCACCAAAAGATTACCATGGCAAGTACACACATTTATACTTATAAATATACATATACAGATATACTCATATAGATAAACAGATAGATAGATAGATAGATAGATAGATACACACACACATTTTTTTTTATAGTATTGAATTAATTTAGAGGGCTATTGCAATGCGAAATAATAATTATTTGAGTCTAATTAATTTAAAAGTAAAACTTCATCATCAGAGAATATTTTTTTTATAAATGAACACTATGCTGGAGGTTCAAATTTTTTTTGAATGTTGTAAACATGGTGTCATGTGGGGTGTTAGAATGCTATGTAGGGTGTTGTAACCATGGTGCCACATGGGATGTTTAAACACCATGTGGAATAGATGTGACTTCAGTTGTCCTAATCAATTTCATTTTATTTTTATTTTATTTTTTTAAAACTTGAATATGTATTTAGAATGTGCATGTTAATTAATGGTATATACAGTATTTAATTTTAACCTACTGTTAATCTGAGAGTGTAACTTAGCTATTAATAAAGCTTCCTTAATTCTGAGATTACCAACATTATGTATTATTGCTTCTATTTTAATGGAAAAATTATTATCATTATTTTTGTATTGAATTGAAAGTTTATGGAATGAGGATGCACATGTATTGAGGTGTTCTTTAATTCTGATGTGGAGGGATCTGATTGTACTTCCTATGTAAAAGTTATGGCATTCTAAGCAAATTAAATGCTAAATAGTGTAAGTTTTTTGGCATATGTTTGGATCCCTTATTGAGCAGTTGGCTAGAGTACAAGTTGTGATTGTATTATTTTTCTTTGCTTGGTATTGGCGTAGTGAGGGCCTGGAGTTGGCCAGTTATATATCTAGCTCTTCCTTGTAAATAGCCCTTCATATTTCTCTGGTGATAATTTCACTGAAATATGATAGTTTCAGGAAACAGGTGTTAGAAGGTCTGTGTAGTTTCCATGATTTCTTATTATTTAAATGTCGTGTGGTTGATGTTGGATAATCATTGTTTCTGAGGGTGTTTATAAAGTGTGCAGTGTGTGTAATTTTGTCTTTCTCTTCACTCCATCTATTTTGGATTAGTTTAAATTTACTTCTAATGTAATTTGTTTTGGTACTGAGTGGAAGTGCTGATTTGAAATGCACAAAGAGGTTTTTAGTGGTGGGTTTTCTATAGAAACTAGTGTAAATTTTACCAGTTGGTGATATTTGCATTTTAAAATCTAAGAAAATTGGGACCCAGTGTTATCTGGATGTTCTATCTTAAAATGAATATGTCTATCTATGTTTTGGAACTTCTCATATATGTCTGTAGCTTCTTCACTGGATGATATCAGCATAAGTAAATCGTCTATATATCTTGTGAAGAATATGTATGATGGGCAGATGGATAGTGCTCGACGTTCTAGTTGGTCCATCAATGAAATGGCTAGTATGCCCGATATACTGGATCCCATGGTTTGTCCTGGTGTTTGTTTGTAGGTATTTCTATTGTAAGTGAAGTATGTATTGTCTACTATAATGGATAATAGTTGATGTATATCTGTTGCTGTTAGTTTGTGACAATATAAGTTCTTGGAGATTATATGCTTTAATATCAATTGCTGGGTGTGCAGGTACTGTGGTGTAGAGAGAGATTACATCTAAGCTGAATGTGTAATTATTTTGCTTAAGTTGTTCTGTATTTAGTTGTGTTAGTCTGTGGATGACTTCATCAGAATTTTTATCATGTCCTGAAAAAGTAGGAAGAAAAGCTTTCAATATTTGTGCGAGAAACCATGATAGTTTATAAAGAGGTCCTTCTAAGCTTGAAATGATCGGTCTGATCTGGAGTGTTGTCACGTTTATGTGTTTTGATGAGGTGGTAGAAACTGGGTAGTTTGTTATTTCAAGTAATAAAGTTATTCTTGTATTTATTTGCTATATCCTCCCGTTTACAGATGTTAGTCCATGTATTATTGATTAGGTTTTCTAATTGGGTTGATTGAATGCCTTTAACCTCTGAATAAATGTTATTATCTTTAAGATGGTATAGTGCCAATTGGTTATAGGTGTTCAGTGAAATGACGCAGAATTCCTTACCTTTATCAGAAGGTAGATATATAAGTTCCTTATTTCCCTTGGTTGATAGCGTGTCTGATGTACTGGATAAGTTTTGTGGTACTCTTTTGTGTTTTCTAAGTATGGAGAATATTGATCTTTTAAGTGTTGATAACATTAAAGTAATTTTTTGTTGGCAGGAGGTGGGTGAATAGGGCGATCTAAAGTGTAAATAGGAAATGTGTTAGTATTGGTATATATATATATATGCAGCAGCAAAAAAATAAAAACCAAAAACAACAGCTGCACAGCTAATAAAGCCTTCATCTAATGATTACTCTGAGGCCAAGCATAGTTTTAAGGCCAAATCATCATTACAACTGAGAATGTCCAAGCAGTATTTGACAATAGTACCAGATCTTTTTTTGTTTTTTTTTGTATCATAGTAAAGCCACTTCATATAAAACTTTGTGGTATCACAAATTTCCAGCAATGAAACAAATTTAATAATGGAAGATTTCATTTAGCTGATAGGATGACATGTCATTACACTGAACCTGAACAAGAATAGAATTTCCATGAAATTCACCAATGAATTCAGTGTACAAGATCTCAATAATGAATCATTAATTGGATGGTGTTAATTTGAATTGTATATATATGTATCCATATAAACACACACAAATACATAAATGTACATTCAAGTATTAGTCTGTTGGGTTATTTGGGTCTGGATTTTATATAAAATTATGTTGACATAAGGTCAAGCTTTTTAGAAAAGGTCCTTCTGTTTATAGGTTTAACCTTTCAAATTGGCAATATTACCTTTTTTTTTTAAATGGAATACACCTCTAAAAATTAAACTAAAAAAAAAAAAAATGAAAAACAAAAAAGGCAAATATTTATCAATAAAAGTGAGCTCCTTCAAAAAACCAAATATTCCATTTTTCTATACAATGACTAAAAAAAAATAAAAACAAACAAGAAAAAAAAAAAGAAGAAATTATTGTAAGGTTATATCTGATTAATTTTTGTTTGGCCTATGTATCGTAATTAATTCACCAAATTTTGAAATGGAAATAGAAATCAACAATGATTTATCTCAAATGTTATCTGCTCTGTTAGCTGGGGCTTTAGACTATGCTGACTGCACATCAGCAGAGGAGTAAAATCCCCTCAATGGGACCACTTGTTTGCCTGAGGCTGAGTAGTCCTTGACCCTGCGACTGAAGTGGTCAAGTAGTTTGCATCATTCCATTTTGGCATTTACTGGGTTAGATGGGGAGTTGGAGAGGCCTGATCCAATCAATTGACTGGTCATGTTAAACCCCAGCATCTATGTGATTGTCTCAGCTAGTGGTTGAAAATCAGTTGTGCTAAGATATAAATACTTGAAACCATTTAACTGCATGTGCAAACAAATGAGCTCAAATTCATTTAAAAATAAAATTAAACAAAATAACCAAACCAAACCATGCGAATATTATCTATAGATTAAATTCATTCAATTATTATACATTTATTTCATGAAATATCAATAGCGCCAGCTAGTGTCTTTATGTAATTTATTTTGTTTATTTGCTTGGTAACAGAAGATGCATTGACTAATTGATCAACCTTGATAAAACTTGGCATGTGAACTTCTTTCATATTAAAGAGTGTTGTAGTATTTAATGGTTAGTTTCTTTAACACTATAAATTAATTGACTATACAAATAAATAATGAAACTTCTTTTGAAAACAAGACAACAAAAGGATTATTATTGTAGCAGAAGTAAATGAGTCAGAGTGAGAAAAGGTTCTTTTTGGTGTCACTGAATAGTATGTTGGTCCTCGAATTTGTTGGAGGTGTGTCACTGTAGCAGATAGCTTGTGTGATTAGCCACAAGGCTGGTTCTTCTGTGTGTGAAGCTAGTAGCAGTGTGCTTTTTAGTGAAGGCCTTCCATGTGGAATGTCCATAGCAGAGGACACGAGAGAGGTCTGTCTTGGCTGCTAACTAGTTGCTTTCTGACTGACAAAAAAAGAAAAAATATAGTTCTAGAGAGGAAGAAGGAATCAATGCGTTTTGCCCCTGATTGGTCAGTGTGTCACCGAATTGCTTGGCGGGTGCATTGATTCGTGAGAGGAAATTGATCTGTGACTGCTACAGTGTCAAGTTGTCTGTAGGTAGAATGAGTCATTTTTTTCAAATTTTTCTTCTAAAGTTCCAGTCTCAACTAGAAGAGGCACTCCTCCAGATGTCAGTTTTCTTTGCTTTCTTAATGAATTAGATCTTCATGATCAATTTAAACAGAAAATGTTAGAGACATCTCTAAGAGTGATACTAAGTAATCCCGTGAAAACTGTTGGCTTATTCTCAGTCAAGATAGTCGCTGGTGTCCCTGGGTGATAGAACTAGTAGACATCACCACTAATGATAGAACAAGTCCCTCTTGCTTTTCCCCCTATGCAATATATACATCTCTCTCTCATATCATATATATATATATATATATAAGTAAATACATATTAGTTTACTTTATTTATTATTATTATATAATAGCTCTATCACAGATATTTAGCACTCTCCAAATTATATTGCATTTGGTCTGCCACAAAACCCAGATAGTGACAACCAACACTGTTATATATACACACACACACACAGTCATCTTTTGACAGATTTATTTACAGTGACATAGATAGGTGAGAAGAGATTTCCTTAAAAATGTAGCTGTACATATCAAATTATCAGTAGCCTAATGATAATCATAAACAAGATGACAAGCATTTGTATTAACAGCAGAAATTATAGAAAGACGTAGAAGAGAAGTCACAATGGAAGTCTTCTTCTTACAGGAAAATAGACTTGGATTGGCAACCTTAATGCTATCAAATATCAAGAAGGTTTATTTCTTTTGTATTTCACAGTATATTTGTCCAAAATGGCCGTTGACCATATACCCTCTGACAGATGTTATTTTTCATCCTACTGAGTGTCTAGCCATCTTTCTCGCCATATCAGCCTGATAGGAGAAGACAGTTTAGTCATCAACCATATGGCAAGTTGTACATTAAATGGTATAGAAACACTTTTCCATTGACCTGATATAATAAATTCATATAACTGTTCCCAGAAAGTCAACAGTAGCAGTGGCAGCAAGGAAGCCTTTATCAGATGATAAACATAGGGTTAGGCATAGTTTCAAGGATGAAACATAAACATTAACCCAAAGTAGTCCAGCAGTACCTGTTGATATCTCCAGGCTTTGCTGGTTTTGTTGGTGTGAGAATACTATATTTAGGCAGATGCAGCTTCTGAATGATCTTGGAGGTTGAATTATTAGTAAAATCTTGTATTTGACTTCAAGGAGAAATTATATATATCCACACATACATATACACAGTAGGAAATTATTTTCATAATATAACTTCCTAGACCCTAGTATATAAATTTGAAGATAATAATAAACCATTTTATACCATTCATACCATTAATAAATTTTCCTTTTTATTTAAGACTCATACTGTGATATGCAGGCACTGTATATTACTTTACTATACACTGTAAGCCCATGTAGCACCATTCCCCAGGAACACATTAGTAAATATATTTGACTTACTAAGCACACCATTCATTAAAATGGATTAAACAAAAACATTAGTTGTCAAGGAATTGTACTTTAAAAAAAAAAATAAATAGATAAAAAAAAAATTTTAGCCTTTCCTTTCAGAATTTTATATATCTTTAAAGACATTTAAATTGTTTTTTTAATTTTCAAAATAATAGTATTTAAAAAAAATGTTATAACTAAAAACTTATAAGTCTTTTTAAAAAGAATTTTATTATTCTGAACTATATTTCATTAGTTCAGAGGTTTGACAGAAAAGTTTTGCCAATTGGGCTGAACTTGCCAATTTCATG
>CAUZXS010006508.1:0-90000 GCA_963585895.1 Sepioteuthis lessoniana
ACCCTGAAGACCTGCCAGAGGCGATGAATGATAGTGGCACGACAAGATGATGATGATGACATATAACCTTACAAGTGAATTCAGTCCTCACTGGGTGCTCCATACAAATGATCTTGTACCAAACTAAGTTTAGTAGATTATTGTTATTATTATATATATATATATATATAAACATTGAATTGAATTCAAATCATGGTAGTCTTTCGATGATTGTCCTTTTAAAAATGCTACAAGCTACATGGAATAAATTCTGGAAGCAACACCCCACGAAACAATTGCAGTATGTCCACTTACCTCCTATCTCTAAGACCATCCAAATAAGATGAGTAAGACATGTGGGACACTACTGGAAATACAAGAACTTAACTACAACAGCTCTGTATGGACACAGGATGTAATGTGGAAGACCTGCCCAGAGCAATGGATGATACGGACGAATGGAAAGAGAGAGAGAGAGAGAGAGAGTCAGTGAAATCTGTGCAAGCAGTGTGACTTGATGATGATGAATACAAACATGCATCATCATAATTGTAACTATTATATCATATATAAATGCATTGTGTTATATCTATATTTATTTGTAATAATCTAACAGATCTCTGGCTCACTATACTTGAGAGCAAGAAAATTATTTCTTATCTATTTATATATTATCCATTTAGTATAACTTTAATGCACAAACATTACGTACAGAAATCAATAAAACAGGATTTCTGCTAGATAATTTTAATTACTACCAAACGTTAAAAGGTGTTTTACTTTTAAGAAATTATAATTGTAGTTGATTAGTTTTATGGCATATCAACATGTTTTGGGTTATTTAAGCCAGTCAGTTTAATAGTGATAGTTTCTAATTATATATGACCCAATCAATTTAAACATACTTAGTTGTAATATCAAAGTTTTAAGAGTCAATGTATTAATTAAGTTCACAATCATTTGAGATCTATTTGACCCACTGATGGGACCTTAACATGTCCTACCACTCTGGGTCTGAACAAACCTAGGAGTAATAGTAATGAAAAGGTAACTCTATACTCCCCTCTCCTCTTCAGCACTGGAACCTAACCACTGGATGCAGTTTAGTTTCAAAATCAGGACACACATAATTATACATTTAGGTCATTACTTATTACAATTTAGGAAAAAATGTGTTTTGATTTGGGTGTTCTTTTTAATATTTTATCTGAAATTTATAAATATTCTATCTAAGGTTATTTTTTTCTTAAAAAATAAAAGAGAACCTGGATTTCTATTATTGCCACTGGCATAAAGACACACTTCTACTTCTACTTAGTATAATTAGTTTGGTTTGGTTTGATTTTATGGCATATCAAACATTGTAGGTTATTTGATGCCAAATCTTCTTTATATATATATATATATATATATATATATTAAATATATATAATTTGGTTTAGTTGGGTTTTATGACATATGGGGTGCATTCAATAAGTTTCCAGACTTTTTTTGTACAGGCATTTAAAATTGTCGTAGACTCTTGAAAATTCAGTATGTTATTGTAATACATCTTATGAGATGACTGACCAATTTCTATGATTTCAGATTCAAATAAACAGCAACAGCATCAATTGGAATACACCCTACTAAAGCCTGATTGTTACAGCTGGTGAATTTCAAAAATGTAATCTGGACATGAGGACACTTTAGAAGAACGATATGCAATAAAATTCTGTTTTAAAGTTGGAAAAAATGCCACAGAAACGTATGGAATGCTTCAGACTGCTTTTTTGACCATCTTGCATGAATTGAGTATCAGTTTTTGAGTGATATAAGAGATTCAAGGAAGGCAGGGAGTCTGTGAGGGATGATGAGAGGTGTGGGAGGACAAAGGGTTAAGGTTAGGGTTACTATGTAGAGGTTTTAAAGGTGTTTAGGAAGAGATTCCTTGCGAAGAGGCCAGCACACTTCAAATCATGTCAGTAGCATTTCCACCAGGACAATACACCAGTCCACAACACCATCCTTGTCACAAACTATTTGAGCAAGATGGGCATCAAGACAGTTCCTCACCCTCTCTATAGTCCAGACCTTGCTCCCTGTGACTTTTGGTTATTCCCTAAGCTCAGAGGCTGTCGTTATGAGACAATTGAGAAGATGAAAGAGGCTGTGATGAAGGTCATTGACACGCTCACACAAGAGGACTTCCATGGGTCCTTCCAGAAGTTGTTGGAATGGTACAACAAGTGATTTGCAGTCGGTAGAGATTACTTCAAAAGGGACTAGAGTTTCATGTGTGTACTGTCAACAAAAGTGCCCATACGAAAAAAGTCTGGAAACTTATTTAATGATCCTTGTATCAACCCTTGTAAGTTATTTAATGCCAAATCCTCTTTATTCAAATATATTAAATATATAGGATTTGGCTTGGTTGGGTTTTATCGCATATCAACCATTGTAGGTTATTTGATGCCAAATCCTCTTTACATATATATATTACATATATATGATTTGGTTTGGTTTGGTTTTATGGCGTATCAACCAGTGTAGGTTATTTAATACCAAATCCTCTTTATATATTAGATATATATGATTTGGTTAGGTTTGATTTCATAGTATATCAACCACTGTAGGTTATTTACTGTCAAATCCTCTTCATATATATATTAAATATATATGATTTCGTTTGGTTGGGTTTTATGGCATATCAACAATTGTAGGTTATTTAATGCCAAATACTCTTTATACATATATATTAAATATTTTGGTTTGTTTTGGTTTGTTTTTATTGGAATATCAACCATTGTAGGTTATTTAAAGTCAAACCCTCTTTATAAATATATATTAAATTTATATGATTTGATTTGGTTTGGTTTTATGTCATATCCACCATTGTAGGTTATTTTGTAGGGGTTATGAAGGTTTGTTGTTGGTTATTTGGTTTTTAAGGTTTTGGGTTTTGATATCCGACTCTGTTGGTTTTCTTCTTTACCCGCATTTTAAGTTGTTGGTGTCTTCTTGTCTGTGAAGGCTGAAAAGGAAAAAAGAAAGGAGACAAAGATAGGAGATACCTTTTGAATTTCAACTTTATTTTTGGTCTTTCACATGGCTACTCTGTTGTAAGGAATGTCTTCCTGGACTATTTGAGTACATTCTTTTCTCTCAAATGAAATGTCTTCATGGTTGATAAGTTCAAATTCAGTGTTTTTAGTAGTGCGTGATTAGTCCATTTGGTACTTTTAATATAGGCTGCTGTTAGCAGAGACAGCTGCTACTAACGAAAAGGTGGGTCAGCATGTTGTTAAGTAGACACATGGTTTTCCCACCAGCAACAGCAGGAGAAAAATAGGTCTTTCTAATCCAATTGGTCACTGCTGAAGGAGTCTAAGTTTCTTTCTCATGCCGTTAAGTCTGTTTCAGGCATGTGCAGTTCTAACTTCCTGTCTGGGGTCTCTGAGAACTTCTACACTTCCTGAATTTACTTTATTTTCTTTTTCTTTTGTCTATCCACTACAGTTTAATGCAAAATCCTGTTTATACTTATATATTAAATATATATATGACCTGTAAACATAATTTTTAGATAACATTCTTAAACAAACCTGAGCTCTTTTTTGTACATAGTTAAATGGTTTCAGGTATTGCTATATAACAGTCATAATTTAACATCAGATATTAGTTTGCACATGTAGTTTGTTCTATTTGATCCAAAGATAGAACCCTGTCAGGTGTTACCACTCCTGGTCAGAGTGAACCTGGGAACAATGGCATTGAAGGTGTACTCCACATTCCCCAAATCTCCAAGCATAAAGACTCGCCATCAGATTGTTTAATGTCATATCTAGGATCCTTGTGGAAGGAGTTTTACTTCTCAGATACAGTCGGTGTATTCTACAGCTCCAGCCAATTGGGTTCTAAGTATAAGTAAAGTAAAGTTGGCGACCATAGTCGAGGGTGACCTGAAAGCTCCCTTTTCCATAGCTACTACCCCAAGGTGTAGGGAAGGGCGCTACTCCTTTCCCTGGATTGCTCCACTTTACCCTTGATATGTACCTTGTATTGCTGAGTGTTAAGCAAGGAGGTATCAAGTATCATTTTTAAAGTCATTGGTATAACCTGACCTGGGATTGAACCCAGGTCTCCTGGACCATTGGCGAACACTCTACCCACTATGCTAAAGTTGTGGTTGGACTCATATTGTATCTTTAGTCAGTAGATTGTCACAGAAGAAAAAACATATACTATTTTATAATCACTGAAATACAACTACACATAAAGACTAAAAGAATTAGTAAAGCTTACTACACACACTTAGAGACATATGTATGTCTGTATGTAGCAAAAAAAGACTACAAATACTTTAAGGTTTGGTTTCTTTGTTTAATGGCATATTAGGTTATTTAATGCCAAAGCCACTCTCCTAGAAGAACAGTAGTGGTACTATTTAACCCATAACTTGGAGGATAAGGGGGTTCATACCTTTCCCAAGGGTATTTGCCCGAAAGTGAACGTAATAGCGCGACTGGAGTTCAAACTCGCGTACTACAATTCCGCAGTCCATCGCTTTAACCATTACACCACGAGGACACCCTTGTGGTACCCAGCCAACACTCATATATCTGGGCCCCCTTGAAGCAGGGGTCAGTTAATTTTACCCAACAACCTCAAATCACATTGAACACAACAGCATTGAACAAAATATTTCTTGGTGAGCTCAATACCTTTTGGCAATTGATACTCTAAAGCAATATTAAGGTTTGTTAACAGGTTTATTAACCACCAGGAAAGAATAAAACTCAAAAGGAATAAAATACAGTTTGATGCATTCATGTGTGAAACAATGTATAGAAATGTTGACAGGGGCTAGAAACCTCATACAACTTGAAGTGGCATGTGCTAAATAAACACAGAGTAATAGTCAGTTCTTTAAAAAGAAGGGGTTATTTAAAATAAAAACAAGAAAGAGAAGAACAGAAATCCCAATCAAGTAAGAACCAAGTTAACGTGGGAAGTAAAATAAAGGCTACAACATGCTGAAAAGGAATATTAATAAATAAAACACATTTGGTAATTTACTAAGCTTTTTGCTTAGATGTGGCACAAATCTGTATGAATGTGGTACCAAGTAAGACTCAAACTCTCTGGTGAAGGTTTGCTAGTCTCACTTGCTAACCATTACACCACCTGAAGCACCCAAATATAATTAAAAAAATGTTAAATAATTACAGTAGTTCTGTGTTTCAAGAGAAGAAAGGCAATATTTCTTTTCAATGATGCTTGAAATTCTAGGCTTATCAGGAAGGACTAATATTGTGGCTGCTGGCAGCCCACCCCTTGTCCTTTTACTCAATAAGGGAATGAAACTGGAAGTCATCTCCTTGAGATGAGTCAAAAATGTATCCGAAAATACAAGGGGCCACTAGGAGAGATAAACAATAGTTTGTTTGTTGGCATATCAACCTTTGTAGGTTATTTAATACCAAATCAATAGTCATAAAAACCAAAAATACATTAAATAAATGAGAATTCAAGTTACAAACTAAATATATTTAGTAACTAATAAAAATGCAAACTCAGACTTTATATATCATTAAGGGTTTTCGGACTATTGTCTTAATCGTTATTGTTATTTCCAGAAATTAAGACAACTAAGACTTTATATAATTGCAAAAAGTTTTCATGTATTGTGATGGACTGCTATGAAAATATAACTTCACTTTTTAATTTAAAAATATATACATGAAGGTTTTCCTGAATTTAAAAGCAATTAATGAGTAGTGTGTTCACCAATGGTCCGGGAGACCAGGGTTCAATCACAGGTTAAATCATACCAAAGACTTAAAAAATGGTACTTGATACCATCTTGCTAAACACTCAGCATTATAAGGTAGGGATCAAGGGTAAAGTGGAGCAATCCAGGGAATGGAGTAACGTCCTCTCCTACACCTCGGTGTAATAGCTATTGAAAAGGGAGCCTTTGGGTGACCCTCAACTAAGGTTGCCAACTTTATTTTACTTATATCTTAATTGCCAATGATTGTTGAAATGTCTTCAGAAGAAGATTTTGGACAATTTCTAGTCAAGCTTAAATCAAATATTTATAGTATTGTGCAAAAGCAGACGAAAATTAGTCAAAAGACTTTAAACCAAAATTTGTCTGTAGGGCTTAATTAAGCTTGTTTATGCAATATATGTGTTGGGGGAGATAAACCAAAAACATGGATAAACTGAAACATAGAAAATAGATTAAAATTAATATTTCATCTTTATTTCATCAGACTTCTTCAGAATGTTGGTTACTTTATAGCATTGAGCAATAAGAAGAAATAGATAAAAAAGAGGGAGGGGCCAAAAGAAGGAGATACTGAGAAAGAAAAGAAATGAAAAAAAGAAAGGGGTGATAGCAAAGGTTATGGGCTACAACTACAGTACATTTTTGAAACATCTGGGTAGTGGGTAAACAAACAGAGGAAGGGCTACAGCTAATGTCAAGTGTATCAACTTTCTTCAAAACATAACCATCAAAACAAAATATCTAAATGAAAATTCATCCAGAAGTATGATAGTAGGGAAATAAATATCTTTGTTTTATTATAAAAAAATTATTCTTATCCATTGTCAATTTCAATATTATTCTCTTGTAAAATAATGTCTGCCAAATGGGGTGAAATATGAAAAAAGCCCGGGCGTTGTTTAATGGTGTGATTGGAATGAGAGATGATTGCAGATTCTAACAATTGGCGAGATTTTCTATAATTAAATACCCTAAGTTTTTTATATTAAATGCTAGCAAAAAGCTCTTAACATACACTCATCAAGTAAACTTCAGAAAAACATGCCCATTATTACCCACAGACACATCTCTCTACCCACTAACATATACAACAAACCTTTTTATGACAAATTAACTAAATTAGGAATACTCATTATACAAACCATATCACAAGCCATTAAAAATTTCACTAACATCTCTAAACGAACTAACAACATAACTACTTCTCACATAGGCATATACGGCATAATGTGTACAATACATTCAAGGCCAAATCAATAAAATAAGAAACTCAGTACAAGATAGACAATCATGATTTGCATGGCAGGCAGTAAATGAAGTGAGCAGAAGGAAGGGTACCTTGAGAGCAAAATTAAAAGCTGCCAGCCAAGAAGAAAGACTTCACAAGTGGAAAGAACATTTCAAGAACCTGCTCAGAAATCCTCCAGAAGTCACTGATAAACCTATCAAAAAAATTATTAATAGCCAACTAGACATCAAACTAGGAGAGTTTACAGAGGAAGATCTTGATGAAATACTGAAAAAAGTTAAAAGCAAAAAAACTGCAAGCCCCAACAAATACCTCCAAAAGTATGGAAGGCAAGGAAATTTGATGACATACTTCTTAAATTATGCAATGCTGTCTATAAATAAGACACAATAGAGAAATGGACAAAAGTTTACATCCTCCCCTTCTCTAAGAAAGGTAATCTTGGAAACATGAAGAACTTCAGCAGGCATAACACTTACTGCTATAGCTGCCAAGGTTTATAATGCCATGCTTTTCAACTCTATGCAATTAAAAATCGAGAAAATTCTTAGAAAAAATCAAAATGGTTTTCAGAGAAATCAATCCACAACTTCATAGATTATGAAATATACTTTATCATTGAAGGAGTATGTGCAAAAAATCGCGAGACAGCACTACTGTTCATAGATTTCTCCAAAGTATTTGATTCCATACATACAGGGAAAAAGTAGCAAATAGTACTTGCATATGGTCTCTGCAAAGAAACTGTTACAGCTATAATGACACTCTACAAATGCATGATAGCAATGGTTTGCGAACAAAATGTTGAATGCTATTGACAGATTATCGCACCTATGGAAATTGGATCTCTCCAAAAAAATAAAATGGGATTTCTGCCAAGCTGTGGCTGTGTCAATACTATTCTATGAATGCACTACATGGACACAAACAAGACACATGGAGAAAAAGCTAAACGGGAACAATACCTAGATGCTAGATTTTATTTTGAATAAATCCTAGAAGCAACACCCCACAAAACAACTGCTGTGCAACCATTTACCATCCATCTCAAAAACCATCCAAGTATGACAAACAAAACATGTTGGAAAAGTAAGGATGAACTCAGAAGCAACATCCTTATTCGGACTCCTGAACTTGTTCATACCACTGTTTGACTGACCAGCAAGGACTTATATACATCAGCTCTGATCAGACACAGGATATAGTTTGAAGGACCTACAGGGAATAATGAATGATAGAGAGGGGAGGGATCCAAGCCGTCAGTGTGACTTAATGATAATGATGATGATAATGGTGATGAATGAAATTTTCAGTGTTCATTTATTAACCAATGAATTTTTTCCGGGACATTGGCCTAATGAGTAGTGTTCGCCAATGGTCTGAGAGGCCAGGGTTCAATCCTAGGTCGAGTCATACAGAAGACTCAAAAAATGGTACTTGATGCCACCTTGCTTAACATTCAGCATTATAAGGTAAGGATCAAGGATAGTTGAGCAATCCAGGGAATGGAGTAGCACCCTCACCTACACCTTGGTGTTATAGCTATTGAAAAGGGAGCCTTTGGGTGACCCTCAACTAAGGTTGCCAACTTTACTTACTTATTTAATGGAAAAACTTGAAGATTTTTTCAGGCCACCTCACTTTGAAACCCCATGTGTGTTATGCTGTTAAATTGGTAGGAATATAGTATATGTCATATACTTTTTGTATATCATAAAAAGACAAAAGTCGGATTGTGGACATGAGATTTTTAAAAATCTGATTAAAAACTGTAGGAGGAAAACTGTACCCCAAATGTGAATTGAAAATTTTTAAGAAATCAAAAAAAATGTTTTGGAAGCTTTTAATCATATGATTTAATTAAAAATATAATCCTTTTTTTTGATCATTCAGGAAGAAATTATTTTTTAAATATTTATTAGCATTATATTTTAACTTACTTTTCTCCCATACCAGGATAAATCTAAATGTTATTAAACAAAGATTATTTTAACTAATCGAAAAATATAAATTTCAAAGTAAGAAACGTGGAGCTATTTATTTATTCATTTATTTATTTTAAAGATATATATATATATATATATATATATATATATATATATATATATATATATATATATAAGTTAGACGAAAAATGTATGGAAACTTACAGTTACAATTCTTTGTTAATCAATTTCCAGTTTTGTCCCTTGTATTAGAGTTGAAAAATTTTATTTTGAGTACGCTTTCAGTTTCATTTACATTTGTCACTAATGTCATATTTTGAAAGAGTCCTGTATTTTAGCTTCTCTTTTTTTTTTTCTTTAAAGAAAGACGTCGAATGTTTAAAAGAAGTTCTATTATTTCTTTATAAACATTCATTTTTTAATTAAGATAAAATCTTTTAAATTTTAACTTATAAACTGCTGAACAAGCATTTGCTGGAGTAGATGAAGAACATGCTTGTAATGTTACCATACATAAAACTTTTACAATTTAAGTAAATTATTTGTTTATTCTCTGAAAAGCTTTTTAAAATATATGAAAAAAAATTTAAATTTTGTTATGAAAAAATTTTTTTTTTAAAAATCAGATTTATAGATTTTGAATTAGATTTATAGATTTTATCTTCAGATAAAAATTGAAATATTGAAAAGGCAATGAAAAAGTATTATTTCACTATTTTTATTATAAATTAATAATAAATTAAAAAGAATAATTTTATTTTCTTAATTATACATTCAAAAACCATGTTAACGTGCTTATATTCTTTTTTCAAGATTAAATACAAAAAATAAACTATTGTCGATACGATTTTGTATACTTAAAAAAAGTTGGTTTTCGCAATTAATTAGCAGGTTAAATTTAAATTGTTGTACTTTTGTTCACCCATAGTAGTAGCAGCAAGCCGTTTTGTTTTTGTCGATCACAGTTCATTACAAACTTATGAAAATATAGGCGTAAAAACAGGTAGTATTCTAATTTTGTATTATTTTTTGTACAATTTAAATCATTGAAAACTGATTAGTACTTATATTGTTACAATGAAATTTTCTTCCAACTTAAGTTGGTCGTCTAAGCTAAGCGATCAGTGTAAGATATATTTTTTGCATTTTTATAGTTTTTTTAAGTGACCAGTTCATATCTGGATAGTATTTATTTTTCTTTCTTTTTTTTAATGAATTTTTTTTCGGGATTTGAACTAATCAGACTCACAAATACACCGCTATTAAAAAAAAATGTCCGTGTTAACAAAACAAAACAAAACAATTATATATCTATAAAAGTATTTTAGCGACCATAGTCGAGGGCGAACCGAAGACTCCTTTTCAATTTTCACCGAGGTGTCGAGGAGGGCACTACTCCTTTCCCCAGGATTGTTCCACTTATCCTTGGTACTACCTTAAAATGCTGAGAGTTAAGCAAGGAAGCATCAAGTACTATTTTTTGAGTCTTTGGAATGACTCAACCTGGGATTGAACCTTGGTCTTCCGAGCCTTTGGTAAACACTCTACCCACTATATATAATATATATTAGTTTTTTATTTATATATAATTAATAGCATGGGTACTTATCTGCGACCACAAACCCACCAAGTGAGATAGTGACAACCAACACTGTTATATATATATATATATATATATATATATATATATATATATATATATATATATATATATATATATATATATATATATATATATATATATATATATATATATATATATATATATATATATATATATATATATATATAAAATTAAAAAATAGTTTTTTATATGAAAAAATTACGATAAGTTTGAGGGTGTAAAATTAGTTCAAATCGGAAAAAGATAAAATTAGAAAATTGATCGATTTCCTTTTTTTTTTTTTAGATTTCAATGGTCAGATTTTATCGGTAAAATTTAAATAATAAAAAAATTGTCATTATTTTAATAAAAATAAAATGAAACTTTCAATGTTTTTATAACTTACCATTTTTCAATTTATTTAAAATAAGAAATCAGAAGTAAGTCGTTACTTCCTTTAATCATCTTACAAAAACGGTAATTTTTATTTGGATTTGTTTACCGACGTACATTTTTTATACTGTTTCATTAAAAAAAAAAAACAATATCATAAACCAAAAGCTTATTCAAAATAAGTTGTTTTGAAGTAATTTTTAACGAAGTACAATTTTCATTTTATTGTAAACAAAATGTATTACTTGCTTATTCAATTCTACTTTGAATTATATAATATATATATATTTATTACCCGTTTTTTTTTTTTACTTTGGGGGGAAAGTATCGCAAAGAAAAAACAAACTTTTCCAAGTAGTATAATAAAAACTGATCACATGAAGCGATAAACAAATGTCATATGCAGTGGGAGAGGTGTATATGAAAAAGTATTATTGTTAGCGTAAAATGCTTAAATAACTAAAAAAAAACATTCGCCTGATAATAATATAGAAAAGGAAAAGAAAGAAATATCACGTAAAAAAAAAAGTATGAATAAATAAACAAACTGAATGAATGTACGCGATTAATTTCTACCTACTTTTGTGGTCACGTAAAAAAGAATTCGTGTTAAACGTATCAATGTAGGTATTCATTTATGTTTCCCACTGAGCCAAAGTCGTTTTAATCTGAGGTAGTATCCAGGAAGCGAACAGTTTCAAAAAATGGTAGGATTCTATCGGCATTCTCTTTTTATTCAAAAGGAATAAGCGACTGAAGAGTCGCTTATTCCTTTTGGATGAGGAGGCAGGTGCTAAGTAGGGAAAACCCTTGGAACCAAGATGTGACGTTATTTCTCCACCAGAAAAAAAGAGGGGTGCCAGGTAATCATCATTAAAATGTATTTTAAAGAAACACTCAACTTTGTGCTATATATATATATATATATATATATATATATTTACCAACCCCTCCACTCGGACAGGATATGACACAAGGTCAATTTTTAAGCAGAGTTTAACAGGTTTGAATTCAAAGTTTTCCTTCTCCTAGACTAGTTGCCTCACCAAGTCTGAAGAACCTAGTCTGCCCTACTATTTACCGATAGCTGGAGGGAGAATAATTGGATACATACCTTTCCCAATGGTATTAGTGCTATGTGAAATACAGTCTCGTCCAGGATTTGAACTCATGTGTCGCTGTGTCCATTTCCTAGGACGATAACCATTACACCACAGGCACCTCCAAAGTATATATATATATATATATGTGTGTGTGTGTGTGTGTGTGTGTATTCTTACATACATGTATGTTTCCAGCTTGTTGCTTTTGCCAGAGAACATATATAGCACATGGCCTTGTTAATGGGGGTACTCAATGAGATTTGAACTCACTCGTGTTTGCAGGTTGAATGATTTTCAGTTGGTTATGGGTTTATATAGAGGTCATCCTCTTTTTTTCTTAGAGTGTGTTTTACCTTAGTCAGCTTTACTCCTCATTGGTATTTGATATGTTTTTGTTGTTGTTGTTGTTGTTGTGTGTGTGTGTGTGTGTGTGTGTGTGTGTGTGTGTGTGTGTGTGTGTGTTGGAGTAGTTTTGGATTTCACTGCCACAAACCAACAGACACTTAACAATACCTCCACTTCAAAAGCCACCACCCCAAAAACTGTATATAATCCATCCCTTACACTCTACCACTAAGAATACACACAATAATTACAGATAAAAACCTAAAACAATCAAGTTAAAGAACTACACCCAACCCTACACCAGAGGGGATACCCAACAACACTAATAAATAAAGGATTGGAATTAGCAGAAAAAATACCCCAAAGAGAATTAAGGAACCTGAAAAATACAACAACGAGAAACACCTAGCATACGTCGCAACCTACAACAAAAATAATCCAGAACTATTCACAGAAATAATGAAAAATCTAAAAGAATTTAAAAACAAGGACAAAATCAAAGAAATACTAGACACAACAAAAATTTTTAAAAGCCAGAGACACAACACAAGGAGTTACCAAATGATGCAAAATATGTGATATGATTATAAAAGGTAAATCCTATGCCTTTAAAAACTCGGAAATGAAATTCAGGATAAATAAAAACTTAAGCTGTGACTAAAAAAACATAGTCTACAAATTAAATGTAGCATATGCAAAAAAATATACATAGGGTCAACACAGGCCCTTAATACAACGACATCATTACACAGGAGTAATATCAAAAATAAAAGAAAACAGAAAATTAAATGTTTCCCAAACACCTATACCAATGCAGTTGAGGTAAATTTAAAATAATGCCAATATATCAAATGAACAACTACAAAGTACTTCAAATAAAGGAAAAGAATTTAAACCAAAGTTGAATAAAACATGAATCGTACATACACACAAATGGAAATAAACATATATATATATATATATATATATATATATATATATATATACACACACACACACTCACACACACACAAAATCTCAAGACACATTCACACACACATACTGAGAAAAATAACTATAACTGAAATCCGAAACCACTCCATCACACACACACACACACACTGTATCAAATATCAAAAGTAAATAAGGGGTAAAGAAGGCTAAGAGAAACACACTCCAAGAAAAAGGAAGGACCAGCATTCATTAAAAAAAAACATAAGTAAAAACCATTCAAATTACAAACATGAGTAGGTTCAAGTCTCATTGAATGCCCCATTAACTCGACCTTGTGCCAGACATGTTCTCTGACGAAAGCATCAAGCTGGAAACACACACACACACACACACACACATATATACATATTTACCAACTATTCCGCTCGGGCAGGAAGGTCAAATTTTTAAGCGGAGTTTAACAGGTTTGAATTCAGAGTTTTCCTTCTCCTAGACTAGTTGCCTCACCAAGGCTGTAGAACTCAGTCTACCCTACTATTTACCCATAGCTGGAGGGAGAATAATTGGATTCATACCTTTCCCAAGGTTATTAGTGCTATGTGAAATGCAATCAGTCTCATCCAGGATTTGATCTCATGTCGCTGTGTCCATTTCCTACGATGATAACCATTACATCACAGGCACACAAACATACATAGATATGTATATATATACACAGACAAAAATTATTTGAAAAAATAGTTACCAGTAAATTTCAAACCACACTATCACACATACACATACAAAAAAATCTTCAAGAATAACACTCACACTCACACAGAGGAAAAATAACAGTTAGTGAAATCCAAAACCACTCCAACACACACACATACACACACAATGACAAAAATATATCAAATACCAATGAGGGGTAAAGCAGACTACGGTAAAACACGCTCTAAGAAAAAGAGAGGATGACCTCTATATAAACCCATAACCAACTGGAAAGCATTCAACCTGCAAACACGAGTGAGTTCAAGTCTCATTGAGTACCCCATCAACAAGGCCATGTGCCGTATATGTTCTCTGGCAAAAGCAACAAGCCAGAAACATACATGTATGTAAGAACAAAATAAATAAATAAATTCTAAAATATACAAATCTCTTTATGGACCTACCTATTTTAGAATATTTTTATTCTCCCTTTGAACCTACACAAAAAAATTATATATATATATATATATATAAAGACAAAAGATTAAAAGAATCATCAGTAAAAGGGAGACAAAACCATTCTAAAATATAAAAAATTGTGAGGGCCCTTTCGTCCAGCTAGCCAGTCATTTGCCAATAAAGTTGCCTCCTTTGTGTACCGTTGTTATCATGCTGTTAAAATTAGATCTATTTTTTCCACTAAGATGGCCTTTAGCTCCATTCATAAGGATGTACTGCCTCTCTTAAATCAAAGTTTATTAATTTACAAATTTAATTGTCAGTGTAATTTGACATATATAGGTCATACAAGCCAATGTTTGGAAGTTCAAATAAGACAGCATGTATCCAGAGGTATTTTAAATAGAGGCCGATTAACATCCGGACAATCTCAGGCGATGGACTTGGCTATTGGAGAATATCTATTAGCTATAAATAGTTGCAGGACCAATTATCAAGATGACTGTTTTTCTGTTCTACATAGAGCCAGGAATAAAGTCCAATTGAATATCTTAGAGGCGATCTATATTGCTTTAGATCACCCCTCTCTATGTAGACAGAGAAACAGCTATACTTTACATATATTGTGGAGATGTTTTAAGTACTGGTGTGATAGTTTTTCATGATTTTTTTTTCTCCCCGTCATGCAGTCATGTTGTGGTTTGTATATTAAGTTGTTGCTTTTGTGTGTGTGTGTGTGTGTGTGTGTGTGTGTGTGTGTGTGTGTGCAAAGTATAGTTACATGGCCCCTAAGGTTACCTGAGAAAACCATTCTTTGTGAAAAGGGAATGTTGGGGTTTTGAACATAGCCTTGTGTTGCTGTTGTAGAAAGGGAAAGTTGACATTCAGAGCATAGATTTACTTGTAGTTCTTTGTTGTGATTTTCTATGCATTTGTAAGGAAGGTCTCTACATGGCGCATATTGACGTGGGTAGAACTATTGAATAGGATTCTGATGCCGCACATGATAATATAGATAGGACCATAAAATAGGATGAGTTTGGAGCTTCTAAAGTGAGGAAGAATGCCCTTGTGTGTTAGCTTGCAACACCACACAAAGGGGTTTTATGTATGACTAAGTTGAGGATCAACCATATTCCTTTTTGGTTCATTAGGACAGGAAGAAAAGGTTATTATATGTGGCTAAGTTAAGGGTCTACCATATGTGGTAGCTGATGACACTGTAAGAAGGAGGCATCATGTATGTGTGGCTAAATTTGAGACTTATTGCTTACTAAAGACCACCAGATAAAGAACGTTTTGGTGTATTTATGTGTTTTTAGGATTGTAGTGCCTTCTGCTTTATTAAAAGGGATCATATGATCTGCTTATTACCATGTTTACTCAGTAGGTATTTAGTCTCCTCAAATTTTTTTTTTTTGACTATGATGATAAGGGCTATTAATCATAATGAAATTTCACTTTGTGAGTAGCAATATTCAAGCTACATTTTTTAATGATGCATGTATCTACCCAACCCTTCTTTCACGGACAGGATGTGATACAAGGTAAATTTTTAAGCTGAGTACAAGTCGTTTGAATTTAGAGTTTTTTCCTTTTAAACTGGTTGCTTTACCCAAGTGCAAGTCTGACCTACTATTTACCAATAGCTAGGCAGAGAATGGATGGATTTATGCTTTTCACAATGGTATTAGTATGAAGTGAAACATGAACAGCCTCATCCTTGATTTGAACTCTGGTTACCACATCCATTTCCTATGATAACCAAGCACACTGTCAAATCTTTAATGATGTTGTTGCATACTGTGTTGAAAACTTCAAAATTAATTATTTTTGCCTGTAGTGGAACAGGAAAAAATAACTCATCCTTCAAATCATCTTCATGCACATACATCTTCAGAATTTCCTTATTAGTAACATCTATGCATTCATCAAGCTGCAAAAAAACTTTATTTAATCTGCCTTGTGAATTTATCTTCCCTGTCCTGAAGCAGATTGTCAATTTTCAAGTAATAGTGAAATTTGATAGTAGCACCTATGCCACTTATCCTTGCTGACACTTCACCTAATAATTTTGTGCAAATATCTTTAATACAACTTATAACTAGTGTGTCACTGATTATACATAGTTTTTTTAGCCTTAACAGAGTCCAACTTTATAAAAAGGTTAGAAAGTGCAAATATTCATGTGTGACAATTCAAACATTTGTTTCTTGAAGCCTTTTAAATTAGTATGTTTTCTGTTGTAACCTATAAAAAGTTCAGTGAATGAGAAAAAAGCAAAATAGAGTTTAGAAATGAAATAAAAATCTTTATAACATTAACAAAATACAATGCAATAACATGAATTAGACATACCCAATAATGTTCATAGGTAGGGTATATAACAGTATGAGGAATGGGACATACTCACTAATGTTCATAGGTAAGGTAGATAAAAGTATGAGGAGTGGGACATACCCATTAATGTTCATACATAGGGTATATAACAATATGAGGAATGGGACATAGCCATTAATGTTTATAGGTAGGGTATATAACAGTATGAGGAATGGGACATAGCCATTAATGTTTATAGGTAGGGTATATAACAGTATGAGGAATGGGACATAGCCATTAATGTTTATAGGTAGGGTATATAATAGTATGAGGAATGGGACATAGCCATTAATGTTCATAGGTAGGGTATATAATAGTATGAGGAATGGGACATAGCCATTAATGTTCATACATAGGGTATATAACAGTATGAGGAATGGGATATAGGCATTAATGTTCATAGGTAGGGTATATAATAGTATGAGGAATGAGACATAGCCATTAATGTTCATAGGTAGGGTATATAGCAATAAGAGGAATTAGACATACCCAATAATGTTCGTAGGTAGAGTATATAACAGTATAAGGAGTGGGACATACCCATTAATGTTCGTAAGTGGGGTATATAACAATATGAGGAATGGGACATAACCATTAATGTTCATAGCTAGGGTATATAGCAATAACATGAATTAGACATACACATTAATGTTCATAGGTAGGGTATATAACAGTATGAGGCATGGGACATACCCATTAATGTTCATAGGTTGGGTATATAGCAATAAGAGGAATTAGACATACTCAGTAATGTTCATAGGTTGGGTATGTAACTATATGGAATTGGACAAAGCCATTAATATTCATAGGTAGGGTACATAACAGTATGAGGAATAGGACATACCCATTAATGTTCATAGGTATGGTATATAACAGTATGAGGAATGGGACATACCGAATAATATTCATAGGTTGGGTATATGACAGTATATGGAATTGGACAAAGCCATTAATGTTCATAGGTAGTGTATATAACAGTATGAGGAATGGGACATGCTCATTAATGTTCATAGGTAGGGTATATAACAGTATGAGGAATGGAACATACCAATTAATGTTCATAGGTAGGTTATATAACAGTATGAGGAATGGGACATAGCCATTAATGTTCATAGGTAGGGTATATAACAGTATGAGGAATGGGACATAGCCATTAATGTTCATAGGTAGGGTATATAACTGTATGAGGAATGGGACATAGCCATTAATGTTCATAGGTAGGGTATATAACAGTATGAGGAATGGAACATACCAATTAATGTTCATAGGTAGGTTATATAACAGTATGAGGAATGGGACATAGCCATTAATGTTCATAGGTTGGGTATATAACAGTATGAAGAATGGGAAAAAGCCATTAATGTTCATAGGTAGGGTATATAACAGTATGAGGAATGGAACATACCAATTAATGTTCATAGGTAGGTTATATAACAGTATGAGGAATGGGACATAGCCATTAATGTTCATAGGTTGGGTATATAACAGTATGAGGAATGGGACATAGCCATTAATGTTCATAGGTAGGTTATATAACAGTATGAGGAATGGGACATAGCCATTAATGTTCATAGGTAGGGTATATAACAGTATGAGGAATGGGACATAGCCATTAATGTTCATAGGTAAGGTATATAACAATATGTCAATTTATAACTCAGAAACGAGATACTATGAGGATTAATATGCTTGGTATATTCGTCTGTGTGTGCATCTATATATTTATAAAGGAATCATATCTGTTTTGGTATGTATGTGTTTTTTAATCTAACAAAAAGTTACTGAATGAGAAATAACCAAAATGGAGGTTGGAAATGAATTGGAAATCTTTATAACATTGACAAAATACAATACTTGCCAGTGGTGTGAAGAAGGTCAATCATTACTTTTGGTGACTTTTGGTGATCAGCATATTTACTTGCCTCCCAATAATATCCAATGTATTTATGAGGAATGGGATATACCCAGTAGGGTATATATCACTTTCTTTCAAAGAACTCTTTTAATTTTTAATTTATTTCTTAGTGTTTTCTATTTAAATGTCTCTTGACTGTTTCATTGAGTTATTACGAAAGATATCTTCTCAAATATCACACTGCAGTTTTTGGACTTTCCAATCATTTGTACTTCAAAACTGAATTTCCATGTAAAACTTATTTGAGTTCTTTTTGCTGGCAGTACTAGAGTGTTCACCAATGGTCCGGGAGGCTGAGGTTCAATCCCAGCACAAGTCATACCAAAAACTCAAAAGAAGGTACTTGATGCCTCCTTGCATAACACTCAGCATTATAAGGTACAGTTCAAGGGTAAAGTGAAGCAATCCAGGGAAAGAAGTAGCACCCTCCCATACACCTTGGTGTAGTAGCTATCAAAAAAGGAGCCTTTGGGTCACCTTTGACTATGGTCACCAATTTTACTTACTTTGGTTTGATCTACCTCACCATCACAAATTAATTTTGTGATCCGCAACCAGATGCTCCAGCGTCATAAACATGTTTATTTAGCCTTGCTTTGTCATCAAGAAAATTCTGCCAAAATTTTTTTTCAAGTCTGCTTACTAAACTTATTAAGTTTGGTTTGGTTGGGTTTTATGGAATATCAACCATTGTAGGTTATTTAATGCCAAATCCTCTTTATACATATATATTAGATATATAGGATTTGGTTTGGTTGGTTTTTATGGCATATCAACCTTTGTAGGTTATTTAATGCCAAATCTTCTTTATACATTAAATATACATGATTTGTAAACCTAAATCCACAAAGTTAAATATTTCCAAGTATTACTATATATCTAGTACTAGGTTTTGTTGGAATACACTTCGCTGCCGCCTCGAGGTGCGTGTTGACGAAATTTTCATATTCATCATTTGGGGTACCTTTTTCTGTCTTCTCTTGTAGTGTCTTGAATCTTTTTCTCAATTCTAATACATGTTTATCTCTAATATCTCTGTTGTCAAGAAGGACCCAGTCATAGTTTTTGGTGGTTGCTGTTCATGTGGCGTTTTTTCGTATGCTTATTTGTATTTTTTCCGTGACTATTCGGTGATTGGAGGACACTCCCTTGAAAGAGGAGTATACCTCGCAATTCATTGCGCTATTTTTCCATTTCTTGTTTATGAAGACATAGTCTATCTATGCTTTACTATTGTTTGCGTATGTGTAGGTCCATAATTTTCCCTCCCTTTTTTGATAGCTTGTATTGAGACATGTTAATCTATTTTCTATCATGAAATCTGTTAAATGTTGTCTATTCCTATTTGATGTGCTGTGTAGGCTGTATTTGTTGTTTCTGTTTTTCCCAATTTGGGCATTCATATCTCCACCAATGACCTGCACGTTGTGTTTCAGAATGCTACACACTAGAAAGGATAGCTCATCGTAGAAGGCGACTAGTTCAGTTTCTTCACTAACATTGGTAGGGCTGTATCAGGAGATGATTGTTGCTCTGAGATTGCCACTAAACGTAGCTGCCATCATCCTAGGTTGTATTCTCTCAATGCTATTAAGTGTTTTTAACGCTCTTGGTCCTATAAGCATTCCTACCCCTCCTACTGTGGCATTAACAGAGTTTTTCCATGCTGATACAGTGGCTAGCGTCCATCCATTGCCAGTATCATGATATTTGATATCTTCAGTGTGCGTGTATCTGTGTTCTTGTATGCATATTATGTCTATATTATGCTCGGCAGCCGATGCAGTCAACTCTGGTAGTTGACCTATTCTATTTAAGGTTCAAACGTTAAATGTTGCTATTTGTATTGTTTGTTTGCATTTTAGTAATTTTTGTTGCTTGAGCTCTATAGCTGATTTTTTGAACACTGAGGCCAGGGCTCCAACCTCAGCAGGACGCGCCTCTTTTTTACCCGCGTGAAGAGCGATGGGGTTTATGTATGTGATTAGAGTGTGGGTCATGGTTATCTTTCGATGGCTGTTTTTATTCTCATCTATAGAAGCCACTCTTATAGATGAGCAGCAGTAGTTCCCGGACTGAACTGATGATCCTGGGCGTTATGCTGCAAGACTCATACGTCCAGGACCAGGTTAGGCATTGTGTTTGGCTGTCAGAGGGTTTATTCACATACCTTTACGTTCATCATGCTGCTTCCCATGTGTATGTAAAAAAAGTGGGGGGGAGCTTTTCTTTACTCGTAAGTTTTAACTTAGTTAAAGTCCAAGACTAATGTATGTTTATAAGGGTTTTTTGTTATATTTTCATGTCTTCTGGTACTGGCCCTAACATGTGTTTTTTTTTTTTTTGTATTGGGGACGTCCTTTAATTAGGCTGTTTTTTTTTGTTTTCTTCTAAACTACTATGGGGGTGGGGAAAGCAGTGGGCATTCTAAGCTTTGAGAAAAGATTCAGAAACACAGGTGCCATGTATGCTAACACAATTGGCCAGAGACATATATTCAATTTGGATTCACGGTAAAAGTATCTTTACATTTAAAACACACTGTACAAGAGGCATTTTACAAAGAATAAAAGAGCATACAATTTTGCAAAATTTTCAGCATTTTAAATTAGTAGGGCTCAAAGACATTATACTTACCAGTATTGAACCTTTGGATTTCTGGTGGCACAAGCTAGTTCTTCATCCGTTTAGTCACTAATGAATTTGAATAAAATTTGAGAAGGTCTACTACTTGGGGAGGGGGACAATGCTTATTTTGTCATTTTTTTGGTTTTTTTTTTTTTTTTTGGTGGTAGTGGGACTTTTACTTAGGCTGTTTGGTTTTTTTGTTTTCTTCTAAACTACTATGGGGGTGGGGAAGCAGTGGGCATTCTAAGCTTTTAGAAAAAGATTCAGAAACACAGGTGCCATGTATGCTAACACAATTGGCCAGAGACATATATTCAATTTGGATTCACGGTATAAGTATCTTTACATTTAAAACACCCTGTACAAGAGGCATTTTACAAAGAATAAAACAGCATACAATTTTATAGAATTATAGAGTCCCATGGGAAAAGTTAGCTGTTAGAGAATAATGTGCACATGTGAAAACTGCCTCCAAAAGTTATTGGAAGAACCAAACAAACACAACTGCCCTAAAACTGTAAAAGTCACAATATCAATTAGCAGGCATATATCTAAAAGAACAGATAGAATACATACAAAATCAGATAGATAAGATTAGAGACTCAGTGGAAGATAGGCAATCTAGGATTGCCTGGCAAACGATAAACAAAGTAAGTAGAAGGAAGAATGCAGCCAAAGCAAAATTGAAAGCTGCAAACCAACAAGAAAGAATAAAACTGTGGAAACAGCATTTCGAAAATCTACTAGGAAACCCACCAAAAGTTATGTATGAACCAATCACCAGAATTATTAGTTAGCAATTGGACATTAAACTAGGACCGTTCACTCAAGAAGAACTCAACTCGGTTCTTAGAAAAATTAAAAATAGGAAAGCTGCTGGGCTTGACGAGATTCCCCCAGAGGTATGGAAGACCAGACAATTTAATGACATACTGCTCCGACACTGCAACGCAGTCTATAATCAAAATCCAACTGACAGATGGAAGAAGGGATGCATCCTCCCCTTCCCTAAAAAGGGTGACCTCGGATTAGCCAAGAACTACTGAGGTATAACACTTACATCCATAGCAGCCAAAATTTACAATGCCCTACTACGAAACCGCATAGAACCCAAAATCGACAACATCCTTAGGAAAAACCAAAATGGCTTCCAAAGAAATAGATCCACGACCTCACAAAAATTGACCATCCGTAGAATCCTTGAAGGCATATGGGCAAAAAACCTACAGGTGACGTTACTATTTGTTGACTTCACCAAAGCCTTCGATTCCATTCACAGAGGGAAGATGAAACAAATCCTAGTAGCATACAACATACCAAAAGAAACTGTAGCTGCAATAACGATTCTCTATAGAAACACCAAAGTTAAAGTACGTTCACCAGATGGAGACACAGAATACTTCGACATTGTAACAGGAGTACTACAAGGTGACACGCTAGCCCCATTCCTCTTTATCATCTGTCTAGACTATGTGCTTAGAACATCGATTGATAAAATCAGAGAAAACAGCTTTGAGATGACAAAGAAAAGAAGTAGAAAAAAAACAATTACCGACGCCGACTACACCAATGACATAGCATTTCTGGCAAATACACCCAACCAAGCCAAAACACTACTGCATAGTTTGGAATGAACCGCTGCAGGCATTGGCCTCCATGTCAATGCACACAAAACTGAATATATGTGTTATAATGAAACAGGTGACATTTCCACACTAGACGGAACCTCTCCGAAACTGATAGATAAATTCACCTACCTAGGAAGAAGTATCTCATCAACCGAAAAAGACATCAACACACACCTAACGAACGCATGGACAGCTATCGATAGGCTATCGATCATATGGAAATCAGACCTGACCGATAAAATGAAATAGTTTCTTCCAGGCAGCGGTCATATCGATACTACTGTATGGATGCACTACTTGGACGCTAACAAAACGGCTACCTGCCTCCCATTACGAAAACTATCCAAATTAGACGAACCAGACATGCAGGACACTGCTGGAGAAGCAAGGATGAGCTCATAAGTGATGTACTCCTATGGACCCCCACATATGGCCAAGCAAAAGCTGGACAACCAGCTTGAACATACATGCAGCAGCTATGTGAGGATATGGGATGTAGCTCTGAAGACCTGCCAGAGGCGATGAACGATAGGGAGAAGTGGCGAGAGAGGGTCAGGGATATCCGTGCTAGTGGCACAACATGATGATGATGATGACTATATATCACTAACATCTGTCATTTGTTTACACACAGTTAGATGATCAAAGGTCAAAGTGAAATGGTTCCAAATATTGCTATGTATCACTAACAATTCAATTAAACATCATTCATTTGTTTAAATAGGGTTAAATGATCAAACAGTTCTTTTTCAAACAATTCAATTTAGCATGTCATTTGTTTGCACTCTGTTTAAATGTCAAACTGTTCTATTTGACTCATAGATAAGACGTTTTCAAGTGCTACCACTCCAGGTCAGAGTGGACCTGGGAGCAATAGCAATGAAGAGGTACTCTGCATTTCTCAAAGCTCCAGCATTACTGGAGCCTCACTGTCAGATTGCTTAGTATCATATCTAGGACACTTGTTGGAGTATCGGGGGTGGGTCTCACCCCTCTGCTGAGATGCAGTCTGAGTATTTTACAACCCCAGCCAACTGGGCTGTAAACTTAATAAGATTTACGAAAGATTCAGTAGTTTTCTAAATAACAAAAGAAACTGGAAACATATTGCTTATTAGCGCTGGTCCGGATTCCACACTTTGATAAGCATTGATGTTATAGACTTAGTTATTACTTGTGAAAAAGTCAAAGATAGATATTAATTTTAAGAATGTCTCAAATTTCTGTAAAAGCATAATTTAACATTAATCTTTCAAATTCATCCCTCTGGATCAATCTAAAATTTTAGTCAATCTCAACTCTTGAAATTCATTACACATAAATAAAATCAAACTTTCTTGAAATAAATACATTCATTAGATTAACCAACAATATAATTTTCTGTTGAAGAATTCAAAATACTTCCATAGTAAAAAATAAATAAATATTTTCAGAATAAAACCAAGTTATATAGACTTTTGAACCACCCAAATAATAGTGGGCAGGCAATTGAGATCTATTTCTTTGTGATAATAAAAATCATTAGTCACTGATTCCATTTGATCAATGTGTATACCCAATATTCTTCATTGACTCAGCCTTTTGAATACAGAACAGTAACTTAAAAAAGTAATAAGATATCAATGTTGTGAGAGACCTATCAACTGATTACAACAATGTGGACTGGCATTTCAAGTTTATTATCAGTGATGACGTATTCCAATTCACTCACTTTGGACTGATTGAAAATTTCAATCAATTTTAACACTTTATTCTACGTCATCTCAAGACTCACTAATTCAGCCCTGTATAAACGGGTTCTTTTTTGGGGATTAATAAAAAAAAACCTTATGCTTTAAATCAAAGAGAGATATATGAAAAAAATGACTGGAGTTTCACAATTACAATGAAAAATGCAGGATAAAGAAAGATTCTTGATCTTACTGGGGATTAATTTGGATATCCAACAGTAGATGGGGAAGAGGCAGACCATATCGCATAACATATAAATATATATAAATAAATATATATATATATATATATATAAAGCTGCTGTATTTGCTTGTGTTTTAACCAAACAACAGCTTCTTCCCACTTCAAACAAGTTTCTGAGCCACCTACTTGACAAAGGTAATGATTTTTTCCTCTGTGAGTTGTCTAATTTACATATCTTTCTTTTAAAAGGACTTATTAAAAAAAGAACAGGTTATTAGAGAAAACAATTTTAAAAATTAATAACTATGTTTTATTATTCCTTTTTAATCTTATATTTTTATAAGTAGTTGATAGTTTTTATGATTATTTTCACCTGTGATTGTATTGTTATTATCCTTGATATTTTTGTAAACAGGAAATGTAAACATTATTATAAATCAAACCAAGCACTTGGAATGTAATGGTTATCATCATAGGAAATGGGCACTACGATTAGAGTCCAAATCCTGGATAAGATTGTTTGCATTTCGAGAAAGGTTTGCATCCAACTATTCCCTCTCCAGCTATAGGTAAATTGTAGGGTAGACTGAGATCTTTAATCTTGATATGGCAACCAGTTTTGGAAAAAGAAAACTTGTGTCTCATCCTGTTAATGTTAAGGGGTTGAATAAATACTTGCATCAAAGCACACACCTAAAAAGTTAACTAAATTTTTCTCAGAAGTAAGATAAATTATATATATTATATATACTTACTATCACAAGCTAAAACAATTCCTATGTAAGATGAATTATATATATTATATATACTTATTATCACAAGCTAAAATAATTTCTATATAAGATAAATTATATATATTATATATATTTACAAAAATAAATGTTCAGTTTTTCCAAACTACCAATCTAAATGTCAAAAATGAAACCACATTTGTATAACAATAAATAGAACACAAGTATATAACCAAAAACAACATAACTTATTCTCATTGCATCTTTGAATATTTTTTGTCCACAGAAAATATAAACGGTTTTTATTCAATTTCAATTAAATTCATTATTTATTATGATAGTTTCTTGTATGATGACATGTTGTGTCCTGACAAGAACAAAGGGGTTGGGTAAATAATTTAAAAATACAAATAATAATTATGATAATTCAGTTATATAAACTTTTTCAAATTTGTTAAATTTTGTTATGAAAGTCACACTCATAGGTTAATTGAAATTATTATTATTCATTGTTATAAAAGTCACACTCATAGGTTAATTGTAATTATTATTATTCATTGTTATAAAAGTCACACTCATAGGTTAATTGTAATTATTATTATTCATTGTTATAAAAGTCACACTCATAGGTTAATTGTAATTATTATTATTCATTGTTATGAAAGTCACACTCATAGGTTAATTGTAATTATTATTATTCATTGTTATGAAAGTCACACTCAGGTTAATTGAAATTATTATTATTCATTGTTATGAAAGTCACACTCATAGGTTAATGGAGATTATCATTATTCATTGTTAAAAAAGTCACACTCATAGGTTAATTGTAATTATTATTATTCATTGTTATAAAAGTCACACTCATAGGTTAATTGTAATTATTATTATTCATTGTTATGAAAGTCACACTCATTGGTTAATTGAAATTATTATTATTCATTGTTATAAAAGTCACACTCATAGGTTAATTGTAATTATTATTATTCATTGTTATAAAAGTCACACTCATAGGTTAATTGTAATTATTATTATTCCTTGTTATGAAAGTCACACTCATTGGTTAATGGAGATTATCATTATTCATTGTTATAAAAGTCACACTCATAGGTAAATTGTAATTATTATTATTCATTGTTATAAAAGTCACACTCAGGTTAATTGTAATTATTATTATTCATTGTTATGAAAGTCACACTCATAGGTTAATTAAAATTATTATTTTTCATTGTTATGAAAGTCACACTCAGGTTAATGGAGATTATTATTATTCATTGTTATAAAAGTTACACTCATAGGTTAATTGTAATTATTATTATTCATTGTTATAAAAGTCACACTCATATGTTAATTGTAATTATTATTATTCCTTGTTATGAAAGTCACACTCATTGGTTAATTGAAATTATTATTATTCATTGTTATAAAAGTTACACTCATAGGTTAATAGAAATTATTATTATTCATTGTTATAAAAGTCACACTCTTAGGTTAATTGAAATTATTATTATTCATTGTTATAAAAGTCACACTCATAGGTTAATTAAAATTGTTATTATTCATTGTTATAAAAGTCACACTCATAGGTTAATTGAAATTATCATAATTCATTGTTATGAAAGTCACACTCATAGGTTGAAAGAAATTCAAGTACATTTCAAAGGTCATGTGATGTGTTTAATTTAATATTCCACCTGCAAGATCACGATGGTATTATTTGCTTGCCTCAATATATTTTTCAGGACACACCACTGTATGTGTGTATGTGTTATACTTGGCACACCACTATATATGTATGTCTGTGTCTGTGAAATATTAAGCATATACAAGGTACAAGATGTAACGGTTTACATCTTTGGAAATAGAATTGGCAATCAAAGTCTAAATTCTAGATGAATCTTTTGTGTTTCCTGTAGTTCTAATGCCTTTAAGAAAGGCATGAATCCATTCCTTCCCTTCTCAAATATAGGTAAAATAGTAAGAGCAGACTGGTACAACAATCAGTCTGGAGCCCAGTCTGTCCTTACTTTACCTTAAGAGAAGGTAAATTCTAAATTCAAATTCTATATGATTAGTTACACTTGAAAAATGGCTTTACATTTGATTTCATTCTAATGTCCTTAGAATAGACATGAATCAATTTCTTTTTACCTCTTTCAGCTAGGAGTAAAAACTGGGTAGGCTGGGCTCTCTAGACTTGGTATGACAACCAGTCTAGAAGGTAACCTGAATTCAAACCAGATATACTCTGCTTAAAAATGCTCCTGTGTAACATCCTGACCTTGGTAGAAGGTTTGAGTGTATATATACCCTCTCCCTAAATGAGATCTCACCTTTCCCCACAAGGATCAACCTAAAAAAAATATTTTCAGATTAAAACCTTCTGAGTTCAATAACTATAAATACAAAATTCAGTAGCTCTATACAAAGGGCAAGGAAACTTGCTTATTGTAAGAGCCATCCCTTCTTTATATCAAATTGTTTGGCTGTTTATAACAGCTTGATAAATCTTTCATAATTATTAAGGTAGGTATACTGACCATAATAAAATCAAAAGTTCTATTTAAAATGTTGGCCAATACAACTTATAATATTGTTACATGATCTTTATACCTTCTCAATGAAGAGTGATGTTTACCGAGTTAAAATCAAAAAAGAGATTGGAAATTTTGATTGTCATAATCATATTTTTAATGGGCTCCTGACTGATTGTTGTACCAGTCTGCCCTACTTTGTTTACAAGTTTTTTCAGAGCAGTTGTTTATTTGTTTTATGTTTCAGAAGGAATATAAATATTGTTGATGTCTCTTTTAGCATATTTCTAGCTTTGTAAACTGCAAAGATCATCAAAGTCAAATAAGATTTGAAGATTTTCTTCTAATTTTCTTTTTATTCAAGTAAAAGATGGATGGAACAGAATCAGAAGCTGTCCAGATCAATTATACAGATGATTCTCCTTCTGTCGCCATGTCAGCTACCATTCTTTCTTTGAAACTAAAGTTTCCAAATGTGAAGCAAATTTCAACAGACATTTTAGAATCTTGGGTAAATTCCACAAATTCTGATGATGGGAAGTTCCCAAAATTAAAGGGGAAACTTATTATAATTGTAAGTATTTCAGAAATTTATAATTTTTTTCCTTCATATTTAATTTTGTTTTTTACAAAAATTATCAACTTATAAGTAATTCTGTTTATAAATTTGAGAAAATTCTTTAGCACAAAGAATTGAATATTTAAATTCCTTCAAGATTTTATTATTTTCTTGCTCAGTTTTCTATTCATGATTTTGATTTCACTTTCCCATTTATAATCGGACAGGGCATTGTCTAACAGCACCAAATGTGACCGGTCGTATCCTGGTCCAAATTTCTCCAAATGTGACTGGACAGTCTGAGGTGTTGCCAGATATAGAGGTTATTCTTGGGGTTGTATCCTTGTCTGGCTGTGCCAGGAAATTTCTTGAATAACCAAGAATAATTCATTCTCCACCATGTTGTGATTTAAGATTTCAGCAATTAAACAGATGCCTCTGCACAATTTTGTAAGGAAAAAAATTGAGAAAATCTGTGACTATTACAAAACAACACAGTTTTACAACAATAATAGTGCTTAGTGTATATCATAGAAATTATCATTCATCAACTTTTTTCATAATACAATTCTTTCAGAGACCGACAGGTATTAGCTTATTTTTCTATATTCCACTCTAGTAGGCCAGTAAGCTCAGAATTGGGGGGAAAACCAAAAATGTCTGCCTTTAAACTTGGTCAAAGTTGGTCGGTGTTGGTCTCTCTTTTAGTTTAGTTTATGTATTTTCATAGTTAAGTCAAGAGCTGGTGTAGGGGTTAACTCAAAAACCCATTGTAATTTCCACATGCATTCCTGAGCTAAATTTATCTATAACAGTCTCTTCAATGAGTCAGTTAACTTTGGATGTTGACATTTTGTTTCATGATCAACAATACAAAATTCTTTTTTCAAAACAATGACTAAATTTTGTCTGTTACTGAATAATTCCAACACTTGACAAGTTCTTTTGATCAACATTTCAAAATACCGGTTTTATAACAGAAATTTTGTGATAGAATAAACAAGATACTTCTTTCTACCACAGCCCATTCAAAAGCTATTGTACATTCACAATGTATTTTCTTTCGTCTTCTAAAATCCACATTAACTTTGTCCCTTGTTTTCTGAGTATTAAACTCCTTCTGACACTCTCTGAAACCCCTATGTTATACACTCACTGAAAGGATTTCTGATGAGAAGTGATATGAATTAATAAAACAATACACATTAAAATAACAAAGCAACACAATTCAGCACACTATTTCTTCTCTTACTCAACAGAAATTGAATTCAATATAAAAATCTGATTGATTAATGATTGATTTTTATGGTATGTCAACCCATCTGGAGTTATTTTATTACCTTGAGGTTAGGGAATTGCATTCATTGTACATTTATATTTACATTTTATGTGCGGTTTCTTAAGAATTTTTTTGCTCATAGTTATATGATATCAAGTATTCCTATCAAATACAAATAACTTGCAAACAGATCCATTTGATCCATAGATGGGACCCTAACAGGTACTAGCAATCTGGGTTAGAGTGAACCTGGGAGTAATGGCAAAGGAGGGGTACTCTACTGTCACCAGCACTCCAAAACTGGAGCCTCAACATTAGATGCAGTTTCATACCAAGGACATCCCATTTTTTTGTCGGGGTACCTCCTTGCTTAACACTCAGCATTATAAGGTACATTTCAAGGGTAAAGTGGAGCAATCAAGGGAAAGGAGTAGCGCCCTCCTCTACACCTGGGTGTAGTAGCTATTGAAAAGTGAGCCTTCAGGTAGCCCTTGACTACGGTCGCCAACCTTACTTACTATTACCCTTCTCCAGATAATGCAGTCAGTATATTGTACAATTTATTGAAAGGTCAATGTAAAGAACAACTCCATATAAACATTCTTTTTTTGTTGTTCAGAAAAAAGAAACCAAGACAGAGAACCTATTTTCTTAGAGAAAGGCATATTACACTTGAAGAAAGATGGAAAAAATATGAAACAAAGTTTGATCATTCAAAGTTTTTAAAATTTTTTATTAATAATAAGTAATCAATTAAGATTAATGAAAGATTATGTATTAATAAAATTCTCGTTATTTTTGTTTGGCTTGGTTTGGTTCATTTGTTTTATGGTGTATCAACCCTTTTTCAGTCAAACTGTTCTATTTCAAACAATTCAGTTTAGCATAAGTACACAGTTTCATTGTCAAAAACAGTTCTATTTCAAACAATTCAGTTTAGCATGAGTACACAGTTTCAATGTCAAAAACAGTTCTATTTCAAACAATTCAGTTTAGCATAAGTACACTGTTTAGTTCTATTTGACCACTCAGGACCACAGTGTACCTTGGAGTGATGACAGTGAAGTGAGTACTCTGTATTCCCCAAAGCTTCAGCATTACTGGAGCCTCACCATCAGATTGTTTAGTGTCATATCCAGGACACTTATTGTGGAGGGGATCTTAACTCTCTACAGAGAAGCAGTCAGTGTATCCTACAGCCCAGCCGATTGGACAATTATTATGTTTGTATTATATACATGTGTGTGTGTGAGTATGATTATAAAAGTAAGTTAGCGACCATAGTCGAGGGTGACCCGAAGGGTCCCTTTTCGATAGCTACTACACCAAGGTGTAGGGGAGGGCGCTACTCCATTCCCAGGATTGCTCCACTTTACCCTTGAACCGTACCTTATAATGCTGAGTGTTAAGCAAGGTGGTATCAAGTTCCATTTTTAAAGTCTTTGGTATGACTTGACCTGGGATTGAACCCAGGTCTTCCGGGCCATTGGCGAACACTACTGAATTGCTTGGTAGTAGGGAGAATATTTAGTTGATTCCCTACTCACCATGGACTAATATCATTATTAGTATATCTGTGATATACTTACACTGAACACAACAGAAGGAAAGACAAAATAAACTCGTTTACAGATCCAAAAACATTTGATATATGCACAATATACATACAAGTAGTATTGAAAAGAATACACAAATGTATCCCAACTGATAAAATGTGTGCGTTATTTTTTGAACAAACTGTATGTAAAAGGGGTTGAAAAATGGCTTACTTGAGATGAATGGACAGTAAAATGATCATACCTATGTGGCCTTTATACTACAAACTGGCTGGGCAGAAAACAACATCCTTACTACAGAGACAAATGAGGATTTCTGGGATTGTTATGAGACACTTTATGAACCTTAATGGACACGCCTATTCTCCAAGGGATATAACTATTTATTGTCTCCCTACAGTAAAATTTTTTTATTTGAGCAATTTTTTTATTTGAGCACTTAAAATGCCATACTTTAGAGAATAAAGCAATTTGTGACAATGGTGCCTAACAGGTTTATATGCTCTCTAGTTAATGTTATCAACATTTTCATTTTTATTGAAGTAATATTAATTATTTTATGGAAAAGTTTTCTTTTTGTATTGATTTTTTTATTTAAAAAATAACCATTTCTTTTACTGAAAAAGTATTAATTTTATCATTGAAAAAGTATCCATTTCTTTTATTCTATTTATTTTTTAATGGAAAAAAGTATTCATTCACCAGATGAAAAAAGTATTCATTCACCAGATGAAAAAAGTATTCATTCACCAGATGAAAAAAAGTATTCATTCACCAGATGAAAAAAAGTATTCATTCACCAGATGAAAAAAAGGATTCATTCACCAGATGAAAAAAAGGATTCATTCACCAGATGAAAAAAAGGATTCATTCACCAGATGAAAAAAGTATTCATTCACCAGATGAAAAAAGTATTCATTCACCAGATGAAAAAAAGGATTCATTCACCAGATGAAAAAAAGTATTCATTCACGAGATGAAAAAAAGTATTCATTCACGAGATGAAAAAAATATTCATTCACGAGATGAAAAAAAGTATTCATTCACCAGATGAAAAAAAGTATTTATTCACCAGATGAAAAAAAGTATTCATTCACCAGATGAAATTAAGAGATTGTCATTGGAAATTTGAAACTTGATATCACTTTTTGATGAATCATCATTCTTTCCAATAATCCACGATAAATCATAAAATTTTTTTGGCATATGTGAATTTTCTGTTATCTAATTCAGTTATGTGTTATCAAAGTTTGTTATTAACAAGAAAAATCAATGAAATATTATATCTTTCTTTCTTAATTTATTTCTATTTATATTTATTCTTTCTAGGATGCTCGGTCTGAAGAAGAATTTGCTGTGAGTCACTTACTAAATGCTAACAGAGTTGATTTTAAGGTTTCTGATATTTCTGAGTTTGTCAATACAATTCCAGATTTAGCAAATGAAGGTTTGTATATTTGTAAATTATGGTGCTAGTATAGAATAACTTACCCATGAATATCATCATTTATTCTTTGGTAATATAAGTAAAAAGTAAAGTTGGCAACCATAGTTGAGGGCGACTGGAAGGCTCCCTTTTCTATAGCTACTGCACTGAGGTCTAGGGAAGGGTGCTACTCCTTTCCCTGGATTGCTCCACTTTACCCTTGATACGTACCTTATAATGTTGAGTGTTAAGCAAGTAGGTATCAAGTACCATTTTTAAAGTCTTTGGTATGACCTGACCTGGGATTGAACCCCGGTCTCCTGGACCATTGACAAACACTCTACTCACTAGACCAATGGCTCATTGGTCTAGTGGTTTCATAATATACAAAAACATTATATAGAAATATAATACTTATATTCACCATCCAGAGAAAAATAAGTTTCAGTTATTTGTTTTATTTTTTTTAACAGTCAAATCCCAAAATTATGTCTTCAATTAGCTACAATTCAGCCATTCTTCATTTTTCTTTTGTTATTCTCTTCCTCAACCTGTAAGAAAATATCAAGTTTTGGTCAATAAACAATTCAGGAATTAACAGTAACAGTTCATTCAAAAATGATTTAAATTCCCTGGATGGTGAATGTATTACATTTCTATATGATCTTTTGTTGACTCCTGTAGAATTAATGGAATTTTTAATGAGTGGGCTATTCTGAACAAGCACCTAAATAATTTATTATTCTGATTTAGAATGTTACCATATTTACCAACCCCTCCACTCGGGCAGGATATGACACAAGGTCAATTTTTAAGTGGAGTTTAACAGGTTTGAAGTCAGAGTTTTCCTTCTCCTAGACTAGTTGCCTCACCAAGGCTGAAGAACCTAGTCTGCCCTACTATTTACCCATAGCTGGAGGAAGAATAATTGGATTCATACCTTTCCCAAGGGTATTAGTGCTATGTGAAATGCAATCAGTCTTGTCTAGGATTTGAACTCGTGTCACCGTGTTCATTTCCTACAACGTGTTTCCATTACACCACGGGCACCTCCAAAATTTAGAATGTTACAACGCTAAATAGATAGAGCTGCTAGATTTTCCAAACAGAAATATAAGACATTATGTTCAAATTTAAAAGTAAATTATATCCAATCAGTATATATGTATATAAAGTGAGATAAAATAACATGGGACAAACCTATTCATAAAATATTGGAGGTCATTGATATGTAATGGGTATTGTTGTAGGAAATAGTTTCAGTAAGATAAGTTCAAATCCAGAATGAGGCTGTTAGCATTTCACTTCATACTAACACCCTTTGGAAATGCATGAATCCATACTACCCCTCACACACTAGCTATGAGTAAATTGTAGAGCAAACTGGACTCTCTAATCTTGCTATTGCAATAATAAGAATATAAATTCTGAAGTCCTACTGGGTATTTTCGACTTAAAAATTGATCTTGTATTACATTCTGTCACTGGCAAATAAAAAATACATATAAAAAATATTTGTTGAATTAAAAATTTTGCAATTCATTTTTAAAATCTTATTGATTTAAAATTTGTATTTTCGAAATGTAATCTTTTTAAGACATAAATTTTCATTTAATTTTTTCATTAATTAAATATTATTTTGTCATTGGTCCATTGGCCTAGTGGTTAGAGTGTTTGCCAAAGGCCCAGAAAGTAGGGGTTCAATCCCAGGTCGCATCACACCAAAGACTCAAAAAATGGTACTTGATGTCTCCTTGCTTAACACTCAGCATTATAAGCTATGGATCAAGGATAAAATGGAGCAATTCAAAAAAAGGAGTAGCGCCCTTCCCTACACCTCATTGTAGTAGCTATTGAAAAGAGAGCCTTCAGGTCCCCCTCGACTACGGTTGCCAACTTCATTTCATTGTCACATAATTAAATGTTATTATTCTTCAATATATTTTTATGGTGTACTTTTTATTTTGTCTCACACACAACTTTTCATTTTCCAAATATTAGTACTATTTCAACTATGAACAAAGATGAGACATCAAGCAACTATCTCAAAGATAGAATAAAAATAAAGACTGACCCCTATAACAATTTTTTACTACTCATCTAAGTCACATCCCCTTCATTGGTTAGGAATTGTCTTCCTTATAGAACTCTTCACAAAAAAGGAACACTTTTCCTTTTCCAAACGAAGTAGGCAGTTCAAACATGACTGATTAGCATTAGACATCTGTCTTCATGTTCTCTCAATATGTTTATATGATGGAAGCAGTAAAAAAAATGAAAACAACATATGGATGGGGCATGGAAAATTAATGGCAGACTCAAGGCCGAAAGGCCTCCAGCTTTAGCTGGGCCACCTCCAGGTAGGCAAGCTACATCATTGTTACCATCGTATAGCACTGAACCCTGTGGTCCAGTTTAAGCTATAATCAGGCATCCATGTCTGGAATTACATTTGAGTACTTGTACAGCTAGGCTTATCAGGCTCACATTGTACTAAGTGAGCCGATGACCAACATAGTCCAGTAACTCCTCTAACTCCCACTATAAGCTGACCTTCAGGTCATTGACCTTGTGTCAAGTCCTGTCTGATGGGAGGCAGAGACAAATAAAAATACACAGCCCAACAAACACAAGCAGAAGTGAGACAAGAATAAAAATGGCATGAAAAAGAAGGCTGTAATGAATTTAAAAAAAAAAAGAAGAAATATTCAAACCTGGTCAGTCCACATAGTGGACAATAAAAGAAAAAGAATAACATTTACAAAAAAAATTTTTTGTAGAAAGAGATCCTCACCAACAAACTGTGAATACAATATTGTCATTGGATTATTCAGGGCAAACTACTCTGTCATTCAAAAAAAAAGTATGAATTTGTTACGGTGACCTACCTATACAATAATGAACTCTTCCTCCTTCATAAATACTAACTCTATTTTACTCTCACTGAGATTTCCTCCTAGTGCTGGGGTGGGACACACCTTGGTCAGCCGTGTTGGTCAGTACATGGATCTAGCTAGGTGTGTCCTGGCTCTGGTGGCAGTTGGTTGAGGTGCGCTTTGACTGGCATCCTTGAACCTCAGGGGGCTGTTCCCCAGGCTCTAATCCCCCTTGAAGTGCCCCTTTTTAGGGGAATGCCGACAGGGAACGATGCATTTTTGGAGCCGCCAGGTGTGTCTGGGCTATAACTCTGCATCTGGATCTACCTAAAAAAAGGCCTTGTGCCAAACTCGTCCAGTCAGGATGAATTACAAATACCGACTTTCTCCTAGCAGTCAAACTTGACAGTTTAGATGGACAGTTCTATCAGCTGTACTAACACTCTTATTTTATATAAATATTCTGTTGATTCAATACACTTGTTCAACCTACTTTCTCTTTTACTGTGTCTTCTATCTGGCCCCTCAAAGGCCACAACAGAATTTTTAAAAAATACACAAAAGATGAAAATGTCTAGACTAGCAATTGAATCAATGAAGTCATGGATGTCAACCAAGAATGTCGTTGAATCATTGTTTTTTCAAGCAGTGCTGTAAGCTATATTTTTTCATATAGAACATAACAGAAGAAAAACAGGTTGATGACATGTTATTACTGATGGGTGTAAAAGGCCTTCAGTGTTTTAATTCGTGGAAGTTTGAGAAAAAGGCTAGCAGAGTCTAGCCGTGATATGAGAAAAATTACTAGAACAATTTGAGCCTCAAATAAACTTCAGAATTGCTCATTTTTACTCTCAGGAGGATTCTGAGAATATTGAAAACTTTCTGGCTAAGGGCCATTTACAAGCAAAAAAAATGTAAATCGTCAGATGAAAAAGAGACTGAGGAGAGACTAATCAAACAGATTCTGGTTGGAATAAAACATCTTGAGTTGCAAAAACATCTCCTTTCAAAAGACTAAGCACTGTCTGTACAAGAAGCTCTAAACATATTCAGAGTACACAAAGCTTTGATACTCCACATGAGCCAAGTAGCTGATATACAGGACCATAAACGAAAAGGTATTAATGCTATCAAGTGCACTTTAAACAATACCAAATGCAGAATATGTGGAGACACATACCTCCCACACTAAAAAAAGATGCCCAGCATGGGGTAAAATATGCTCAGCATACAGCAGAAAAAAATCATTGGGCATCCAGAAGTAAAACAAGGAAACATGGAGAATGTGCAACCCAGACCACACATGATGCTAAGATACCTTGTACCAAGAAAATATCAAGGGCCATGATCAGAAACCAACTGGGTTCACCACAATCACATAAATGTTCTAAACCAAGTAAAGAGTTACATGAACAATTTGATCAAATGTTTTTCCACTGGATTGAATAGAAGAGGGACCAAAACATAACACTCCCCCACAGATCAGGAAACCACAAGCTAAAAGCAAAAGTTGACACTGAAGTGGAAGGGAATATATGCCCCCTCTGTATTTTTCCGAAATTGTTCCCTAAAAAGTCAATGCAGATAGATTGCTACTTCCTGATTCTACATATCAGGAAACAGTTACACTTACTATCTACAATAGTGCAACCATACCCAAAAAATGAGTTTGTGAACATACAATGTGTATACAACCACAAATAGAGAAATATCCAATTCTGTATGGTTATCTTGGAAAGCCCAGCTGTATTGAGACTGCCTTCCCTTAGAGCTGAAGCTAGTAGCCATACATTGTGCCATCCAGCTTATAAAATTCCTAATTAACTCCACAGGAAACCTCATAGAAATGTATCCTGATCATTTTGACAAAGTTGGCAAATTTACTGGAGAATAGCACAATGTATTAAAAATAAACAGTAACTCAGTTATTCATGTGACCAGGAAATTTCCCATCTGCCTCTAAGGACAAATAAATTTAGAACTAATGGATATAGTGACCTAATGAATTATTACAATGATAGATAAGCCTATTGACTGGGTTGTATTATTAATATGCAAAAGCAGCAGAAATTTCAAATATGCCTAGACCCAAAGGACCTGAATAAAGTCATCTAGTAATGCCACTACACAACCCCTAAATTGGAGGAGGTCTCCCACAAACTAGTAAATGCTAAGTACTTTGCAAAAATAGATGTCAAGAATCGTTACTGGTCCATCAAGTTGAATGCTGACTCCCAACTATACTCAATACCCACTTCCTCTAATACTGCTTTTGGAAAATACCATTTAACCAAGTAGTATCTTGATATCTTCTAACAAAAAATGGACATGATTCTGGAGTAATGTCCGGTGACAATCTGACTAATAGATGATATAGTGGTTTATGAACAAACCCAGGAGGAGCATGATCAAAACCACCACAACCTCATGAAAGTTGCCAGATGCAAAGGTCTGTGTTTCAATAAAACTAAGTGTGTTGTGGACCAGAAGGAAATCCACTTTATTGGAACTGTCTTTAGTGAAAATAGGCTTCATTCAAATCTCCATTAAGGTGGATAAAATAAAATCATTACCTAGTCCTAACAATGTGGCATAGCTTCAGAAAGTTGTGGGAATCATCACATATATAGCACCATTTATCCCACATCTATGTGACCTCACAGCGCCTTTGCAAGAATAGCTAAAGAAAGATTCAGAGTTCTAAAGAACAAGTTGGCATTAAAAACCTTTACAGCTAACAAAAATTATAATCAGCTCACTTTCTTTGATCCTCTAAAGACATCAGTGATTCAAGTAGATTCCTTGGGCAAAAACCTTAAAGCTGCACTTAGACAAGAAGGCAAAACCATTGAATTTGTATCCAAATCTCTCACAGAAACAGAGCAACACTATGCCAACATTGAACGAGTGCTATTTGCAGTGGTTTTCAGATGCAAGAAATTCCAAAATACATATATAGCCTCCCATTTATCATTGAGGATGATGATAAGTTTCTAGAGATGATATTCTTAAAAAGTCTCATTGCTGCACTGCTTTCAACAAATTCTGCCACACTTGCAAGAGTATGACATGGACATCACATATTGATTAGGGAAGAACATAACTCACAGATGAACTATCATGGCTTCCAAACAAGAGAGCTAAGAAAGACATAGTCCTGGACATATGTGGTGTATTCAATAAGTTTCCAGACTTTTTTGAACAGGTATTTAAAATTGTCATAGACTCTTGAAAATTCAGTATGTTATTGCTATACATCTTATGAGATGACTGACCGATTTTTATGATTTCAGGTTCAAATGAACAGCTACAGCAGCAATTGGAATACACCCTACTAAAGCCTGATTGTTACAGCTGGTGAATTTCAAAAATGCAATCTGGACGTAAGGACACTTTAGAAGAATGATATGCAATAAAATTCTGTTTTAAACTTGGAAAAAAATGCCACAGAAACGTATGGAATGCTTCAGACTGCTTTTGAAGCATCTTGCATGAATCGAGCATCAGTTTTTGAGTGGCATAAGAGATTCAAAGTCTGTGAGGGATGATGAGAGGTGTGGTAGGAGTAAGGAAGTCAATAGACCAGAGTTGATTGGCCAAAGGGTTAGGGTTAGGGTTACTATGTTGAGATTTTAATGGAGTTCAGGAAGAGATTCCATCGGAAGAGGCCAGCATTCTTCAAATCAGGTCAGTGGCATTTCCACCAGGACAATACACCAGTGTACAACTCCATCCTTGTCACAGACTATTTGAGCAAGATGGTTATCAAGACAGTCCCTTACCCTCCCTATAGTCCAGATGTTGCTCCTTGTGACTTTTGGTTATTCCCTAAGCTCAAAGGCAGTCGTTATGAGACAATTAAGGAGATGAAAGAGGCTGTGATGAAGGTCATTGACATGCTCACACAAGAGAATTTCCATGGGGCCTTCCAAAGGTTGTTGGAACGGTACAACAAGTGGATTGCAGCCGGAGGAGATTACTTCGAAGGGGTCTAGTGTTTCATGTGTGTACTATGAATAAAAGTGCCCATACGAAAAAAGTCTGGAAACTTATTTAATGATCCTCGTAAATGTCAATTTCATGCAATTCTCAACTGAAAAATTGACACAGATATACAAGGCTACAAGTGCTGACTCAATATTATTTAAATTGAGAGACATGATCCTTTGAGGATAGCCTAATTCAAGAAGAGAGATTAGCTAAGATTTGCAGCCCTACTGGTCCTACTATGATGAACTGAAAAATTGACACAGATATACAAGGCTACAAGTGCTGACTCAATATTATTTAAATTGAGAGACATGATCCTTTGAGGATAGCCTAATTCAAGAAGAGAGATTAGCTAAGATTTGCAGCCCTACTGGTCCTACTATGATGAACTCTCAATTGAAAATGGAATTCTTCTCAAGGGTGATTGGATAATAATTCCCAAACAACTGCAGATATACTATGGTCATGAAGGGACAGACAATGCAGATTGAAGGCAAGAAGCTTTGTGTTCTGGCATCAGTAACAACTTTGCAAAAACTTTAACAATGCAACATTTGCCAAGAGCATCAAAAAGAGCAGTGCACTGAACCAATCCTATGGCATGAGATCCCATTAAGACAAGACAAACTGTAATCACTAATCTCTTCCATTTTCACTACCAGAACTACCTACTAATAGTTGACTACTACTCCAAATACCAATTTGTATGTAGACTGAAAGAATTCTCTAGTCAAGAAGTAGTCAATGTAACCAAACAAATATGTGGTAACAGAGAGTGCCTGAAAGGGTTATCAGTGATAATGGGGCCCAGTACAGCTCCAGCCTGTTCCAAGAGTGGAAGTTTGAACATCACATGTCATCCCCAAGGTACCCACAATTAAATGGGATGACAGAGCAGTGCATACAATCTTTGAAATCTGTCATGAAGAAAGCAGTCTAGTGCAAACACGACATTAACATAGTTTTACTATGCCTTGGAGCTACACCAACGAATGACTCCATTCCTTCACTAAGTGAGCTCACATTCAATTGAAAATTTACCAGTCAAATGCATAAACCATCAAAGAAAGCTGAATAGCAAACTGCCTCTACCAAAGGCAATCAATACAAAAATTATGTCTCAACCAAAACATTAGGGAGCTTCCCATACTCCATACAAGACAGCCTGTCCATGTAGAAAACTAGAACACTGGTAAATGGACTCCTGTGATTGTAAAACAGACATGCATAAAGCCAAGATCCTATGTACTACAGACTCCCATGGGACAGGTCATCCACTGCAATCAATGACACCTAAAGGAAGACAATTCCCAGACCAGGAACAACACTATCATCACCAGAGATCATCTGTGAGATCAACCTGGAAGACAGACAACACTAACTTACATACTCAAAGATCAGACACTCTGACCACAAGGTCAGGTTTAGTCATAAACTCTGACCGCAAGGTCAGGTCAATTCATTAACTCCCACTGCACCATATACAATCTATAGCAAGACATTACACAAAATTCCTGACAAAAAGTGGGATGTCATTGTTTGGAATTGTCTCCCTTGTAGAACTCTTCTCCAAAAAGTACTACCTTTCCTTTTCGAAATAAAGTGGGCAGTTCAAACATGGCTAACTAACATCACACATCTGTCTTTGTGTTCTCTAAATATATTTACAGCTATTGCCAGTCATGCTACCTACATATCTAGCTAATCACTTCACAGTCACATTGGAGAATATACACTCTTCCGCATTTACTATTACCCTCCCACAAAAGAATGCTCCTTCAAGTAATCTACTTAATAAAACTACCATATCTTTGATAAAAGACAGTATCATACCTTTACATTGTTAACCTCTCAAGTTTATTGAGAACTCATTATCTATTCAAAAACATGTATAACTATTCTTGCTATCAGAAATTTATTAGGTGTAATTCAATAAGTCTAAAACTTTGAAAGGGAAATTTCTGGTTTCGTAATCAATCTTTCTTTTATAGCAATGCAGTTCACAGTCTTCACAGAAGTGTGTAATCTACTAAAAAAATATTAGATATTTCAATACATTGCATAGATATAGAGCTAAGTAATTCTATGAAGAAGGGAAGTTGTGTCACAAGATGTTTCCAGAAGTCCCAATCAATTTAAATTTAGAATTAAAAGTTAAATTTTTCAATAAAGACACAACAGAGAAGTGTTAAGTTTTATTTTAAAATTATGTTTGAAGTTTGTATACATTTTTAGGATGTTTTTTATAACAGTTAATCTAAAGTAAATATAAATCTCTTTAAAAATCCAATAAATATTATGTTTGAATAATTTATACAATTTGAAAATGTTTATTCTTTTTGACAGATTCTAAAACAATTGTGTGTTACTGTTCTCTTGGTTATCGTTCATCAGTAATAGCACAGAAATTTGAAGAATTCTTTGCAAAAGAAGGTACGTTGACTTCCTTTTATATAAGTGTTATGGTTCCTACCTTACGGACTATAATGAACTCTTCCTATTATGATGAATACTGGGAGAATATTCATCTTGGAGGTGAGTTAACTCCAGCCCAACACTTTGGCAGTCAGACTGACGTTCAACACTCTTTTACCTAAGCTGTATTTATATTTTCGTTCAATATACTTGTTTCAGGTAATCCTCAGTTTGTCTCTTTCTTCCAGATCTTTTACTGGTCGACAATAATAAGATAGTATTTTCTCAGTGTATATGTGGGGATTTTTGTCCCCAGGAAAAGCATTGTTTAAACCCTAAGTTTTATAGGAGAACAAACCATACTTAGAATGCAGTGAGGAGATAGGCACCACTTTTGAAGGAAAGGCACAAACAAGTTTTTGCTACTACAAAAGCTTTACTGTATATACGTGGTGCATTCAATAAGTTTCCAAACTTTTTTTGCACAGGCATTTAAAATTGTCGTAGACTCTTGAAAATTCAGTATGTTATTGCTATACATCCTATGAGATGACTGACCAATTTTTATGATTTCAGGTTTAAATGAACAGCTACAGCGGGAATTGGAATACACCCTACTAAAGCCTAATTGTCACTGCTGGTGAATTTCAAAAATGCAATCTGGACTTTGGAAGAACGATATGCAATAAAATTCTGTTTTAAACTTGGAAAAAATACCATGCAATGAAAGGTGGATCTACTGCTATGACCCAGAGACTAAGAGACAGAGTTTCCAGAGGAAGCATGCTGACTCTCCCAGACCTAAGAAGGCCAGACAGAGCAAATCCACTTACAAACTTTTGATGATCCCTTTTTTGACAGCACTGGCATGATGTACATACACTGGGTTCCCACTGGACAAACAGTCAACAAGGAATACTATGTTGAGGTTTAAAGGGAGTTCAGGAAGAGATTTCGTCCAAAGAAGCCAGCACTCTTCAAATCGGGTCAGTGGCATTTCCACCAGGACAATACACCAGTGTACAACTCCATCCTTGTCACAGACTATTTGAGCAAAATGGGTATCAAGACAGTTCCTCACCCTCCCTATAGTCCAGAGCTTGCTCCCTGTGACTTTTCATTATTCCCTAAGCTCAGAGGCTGTTGTTATGAGACAATTGAGGAGATGAAAGAGGCTGTGACGAAGATAACTTGACATGCTCACACAAGAGAATTTCCATGGGGCCTTCCAAAGGTTGTTGGAATGGTACAACAAGTGGATTGCAGCCGGAGGAGATTACTTCAAAGGAGACTAGAGTTTCATGTGTGTACTATCAATAAAAGTGCCTATACGAAAAAAGTCTGGAAACTTATTTAATGATCCTCGTATACACAAGAATATACAACAAGTAGGTACAATATGCAAAACTAGCAAAAGAGTTCAATGAGTTTGGTTGGGTAAGGTTGCAAATAAATATGCCCTCAAAAACTTAGCTGTTATATGGGGAATTTTATAAGCCCCAAAAAGCCCAGTTTATTCCTACATTTTGTCAAAGAATAAACCGTACTTCAACAGCAGTAGGGAAATGGGTGACAGCTTTTGAAGAAAGGAGACAAACGACTTTTAGTGTAACAAAATTTATATACAACAACAACTACAACAATAAACAGGGTTTTACACCAAATGGAACAAACAACGAATATGTAAGAGTTCAAAAAAGAGTTCAAGGTTCAGATAGGTGGTAGGGTTTTGTAAGGTTTAGTTGTAAGGTTGTTATAAGGTAAAGGTGTAAGATAAAGTTATAAGGTAAATGTCTGCTGGAACTTAGGTGTATGTCCTGTTCCTTTTAACTTAGCACGTGCGTTTGTCGCTCTTGACTCCTGGCTGGTGGAAGGTATCAGATATGTTTGCCGTCAGGGGCTGCTATGAATGGACCTGTTGCTAACAGCGGTGGGAGTGGAAAAAAGAGGGAATCTCCAGTTGGAGCTCTTTTTTTATAGTGGACACCACGTGACCCCAAGGGGCTGCTGATATTCAGTGAAACAGGATCACCAGTTCCTTAACAAAATTTCTAAAGTTAAAAGTTGTTCCTGGTAACTTGCTCAGGCCTTGTCAAAAGTTTGCTGTAGTGATTGCATTTGTCTACTCTCAGCTCTTAGGTGGTAGACTTGCTGCCTGAATCATCACCGTCTGGTACATGTAACAATGTGGTCTAAGCTAGGACTGCTAGTCTGGGTAGTGCCAAAAAGAGAACAATTCCTTGTGACCCTTTCTTTTATAGCCAGCCTTGTGACCCTTTCTTTTATAGCCAGCCTCACATGACCTCCAGAAGGGCTAAGCTTGGCCAATTTGGCCCTTCACATGTGTTTGCTCTACGAATTCCAATATATATTATCACTTACTATTCAAAAAATATTTTCAATGTGTTTGTCATGCCCATAGAAGAAATAAAATATACAATGACTCCAGATCTAAAAAAAATGTGTTTTTTTATATGATTTATTTTATTCTATTTTTTCTTTTTATAGGAAGTGCACCTTTGAGTCAAGTGGATATCTACAACCTTGAAGGTTCTATATTTAAATGGGCCAATGAAAATAGACAAATGGTTAATTTGAATAATCAAAGAACAATATATACACACCCTTTCAATAATATTTGGGGTAGATTGCTTAGACGTAATTTGAGAAAAACAACAGTTTGAATATTATAAATCTGTTGTAATTCAAAAAGATTTTAAAGTAAAATACAAATTTTTAAAAAATGCTTATTTGATCTAGAAATTCATCAAAGAGAAAATTTTTAAAATGCAGATTTTTTTTATAGAAGAAAAGAATCAAATTAGATGTTTATTAATAAATTTTTATAACATCTGAAATCTTTTCATCTAACAATATTTCTAAAATTAAATTTAAAGAATATTTTACTCAATTTTTTTTTTACTAATTTATTAATTGCTACTTATCAGATTGTTCTAAGCTGATTTTACTTCTTGACAAAACAAACAGCTCATGATAAGAATAAAAATCCTTTTGTTGAAAAATGCTTTATCTCAGAATCTTAGACAACTCAGTAACATTTTAAAAATAAAGTTTAAATGCTAAAAAAATGTATTCTATGATATATCTATTTTCTATATGAGGGGCTCTTAAAGTAATGTCTCTTGTTTTGTTTTGTTTTTTCTGTGGAAATTACATTAAATACAGGGAAGACAATAATATATAGAACAAGTTTTCAGCTATAAAACATTAGTTTTCCCCATATTCACTACCACTGGCTATGCATTTTCACCAGGGATGAACAAGAACTTGTATGCCACACTTGGTAAAATCTATACAAACAAAGCTTACCAATGTTTTTATAGCAACAAAAATGACATCTTAATCAGGAAAATGTTTTTCCCATTATTTATCTTTCATTGGCCCAATAATTGCATAGATGATCTTTCATTGGCCCAATAATCACATAGATGATCTTTCATTGGCCCAATAATCACATAGATCATCTTTCATTGGCCCAATAATTGCATAGATGATCTTTCTTTGGCCCAATAATTGCATAAATGATCTTTCATTGGCCCAATAATTGCATAGATCATCTTTCATTGGCCCAATAATTGCATAGATGATCTTCCATTGGCCCAATAATTGCATAGATGATCTTTCATTGGCCCAATAATTGCATAGATGATCTTCCATTGGCCCAATAATTACATAGATCATCTTTCATTGGCCCAATAATTGCATAGATCATCTTTCATTGGCCCAATAATTCCATAGATGATCTTTCATTGGCCCAATAATTGCATAGATCATCTTTCTTTGGTCCAATAATTGGATAGATCATCTTTCATTGAACCAATAATTGCATAGATCATCTTTCATTGGCTCAATAATCACATAGATCATCTTTCATTGGCCCAATAATTGCATAGATCATCTTTCATTGGCCCAATAATTGCATAGATCATCTTTCATTGGCCCAATAATCACGTAGATCATCTTTCATTGGCCCAATAATCACTTAGATCATCTTTCATTGGCCCAATAATCGCATAGATCATCTTTCATTGGCCCAATAATCGCATAGATCATCTTTCATTGGCCCAATAATTGCATAGATAATCTTTCTTTGGTCCAATAATTGCATAGATCATCTTTCATTGGCCCAATGATTGCATAGATCATCTTTCATTGGCCCAGTAATTGCATAGATCATCTTTCATTGAACCAATAATTGCATAGATCATCTTTCATTGGCCCAATAATTGCATAGATGATCTTTCATTGGCCCAATAATCACATAGATGATCTTTCATTGGCCCAATAATTGCATAGATGATCTTTCTTTGGCCCAATAATTGCATAGATGATCTTTCATTGGCCCAATAATCACATAGATGATCTTTCATTGGCCCAATATTTGCATAGATCATCTTTCATTGAACCAATAATCGCATAGATCATCTTTCATTGGCCTAATAATCACATAGATGATCTTTCATTGGCCCAATAATCACATAGATCATCTTTTATTGGCTCAATAATTCCATAGAGCATCTGATTGGTGTATTATCCATATTATTGATTGACAGCTGTTTTCAATGTGGTTTTCTACTTAAATTGCTGTTACCACTGCTAAAACATTAACTGTTTATTTTCTTCACATATTTAGAGAGCATCAGTAAATATCATTCATTACTAGTAAAAGTGCATAGCCAGTGGTGGTAATAATTTTCAAAAATAGTTATTTTGCAGTTGAAAACTTGTTCTATCAAATATGATGTTATTGTACTCCCTATATCTATTTTAGTTTCCATGGAAATAACTAGATAGAAGATTTTACTTTCAAAGTGTCCCAAATATATAAAGGAAAATATATTTATATATAAACACATATAGTAATATTAAGAAAGAAAGAACAGAAAGAAGAATAAAAGGGTGTGAATGTGTGTGAATGGAGAGGGGAAGGTAGGAAATAAGAAAGCTGGAAAAAAAGAGTAGAAAATGAGGTTAAATCAAAAGTAAATATATGATTATATAGAAGAGAGGAGAGATAGAGATTTTAAAAAAGACATAGTGGGATAGGCTTGCTAGTTGAATATCAAGAAAATACAATGAACAAAAGATTGAAAAGCAGATATAATAGATTGGAAATTACAGGTAAAGGGCGAAGGAAAAGCAGGATATAATGAATAATCTTAATGGTTAACACCCATAGAATTTCCCTGGGTTAAATTACCATATAATTTACAGACCATGAACAAAAGCTTGAAAGATAGGTTCTATAGAGATTTGAATGCTTTAGGAAGAGAATGAGAAGATACAGGTAAAAGGTGAGGGAGATAATGGTTAATCATAGTTGTTAACACTCATAGAATTTCCCTGGGTTAAATTACTATATAATTTACAGACCATGAATAAAAGACTGAAAGACAGGCAGCGATAAAAAGGAGCAAAATTTGTGATACATTAAAACTGCTTATGAAGAGATTGAACAAAACCAAAGATAAAAGAGAGGGTGCAGTTAAAGATATTTATGCATTCTTTATTCTTTTTTCAAACATGAAACTAATCTATGTTCATATAACATTTAGGTAAAAACATGGATGAACAATAGAGAGTGGAATGGATTAGGAGGAGAATGAGAAGATACAGGTAAAGGGGTGAGGGAAAAGCATGAGATAATGAATAATTATAGTTATTAACCCATATGGAATTTCCATGGGTTAAGCTACTATATAATTTACATACCAATACATACAAATGGTTGGTAAGAATAATATTTTTACTAAAAACTCATGCTGGTGACATCATCAATTAATATGAATTTATATCCTCCATATAAATTATTTTGTTTACACATTAAATAAAACTCATGTCATAAGATTTTGAAAAATAAAGGATAAAAAAGCCTCTATATAAAATGTGTTTTTTTTATTTTTCATTAAAAGCATGTAGACTTTAATAAACTTGTTCAACAATAATCTTTTAAATATAAGGTTGTACCCTTGTATGGTATAGATCATCAAAGAATAATTTGGATGATATGTTCTGCAAGAAATGTGTAAGTATAATTTGGAGCAAAATAATACAAATCTAATTTGGTACACTTCTACATGAATTATACAAGTATGATTTGGTAGAGTTGTTCAACAAAAGATATAAAAGTATAACTTGAATATCTTGTTCAACAAAAATCTGATATTATCTCCCTTGCCTGCAAAAATATAAGAAGTGATACCCTCCATTACCATAACAACATATTCTGGTATAAAAGTTAAGGCACCAAATATTTCATTCCTTTTCAGCCAACAAGCAAGAAGTTATGATTGTTTCATTTCTATAGTTTATGAGAGTGTTAAAGTTATCATCTATCTTTAATGCTCTGTGGTGTTCATATATTCTCTTTTGAAGAGATTTTGATGTTTCTTCAATGTGTACCATAGCCATATACATGAATATGCGAAATGCACATGGGATGTTTATAACATATATACATAGAACATAGGAATCTCGAAACACGAAAACACTTACAACTTCTTAGTTCTGGTACAAAACTTTTTATTACCTTTGAGTTTAAAGGTTCTTCGACATAAGGAGAGAGATACACATTCTTTCTATTCTGGCTTTTTCATCTCCCCCCCCATCTTGTGCGGTGCCCGTAGTGCGCAAATTCGACTCACCTCTGCGAGCCCCGAAAGTTGACCCTTCTCGTCCGGTGTCTAGTTTTCAACTCAACTAACTGACTTTTTCAAAATCCCCAAAATCCTCCGTGCACACGCTTCAGGTGCATGACATTATTCACATCCACTGGTCAACCTTTCTATCGAATTTTTATTTTGACATCTATGAACGACACATCCTCCCTGCGCGCGCATTAACACCTGCACTCAAGTTTGTACCTAACTAACCCATTTGCTGAGCCGAAAGGTTCTCAGCCTAATTAAACCCAAAGGCATAAAACAAAATCCCTTGGCCATTATATTACAAATGTATTTTTGTGTCAAATTTTGTAGGGTATCTTATATACATTTGATTTGGAGGTAGTTTAATTTCTTAAAGCAAATTATTGATCATCTTAGAGATGCAGCTTATTATGGCAATACTGAGAATTGATAAATTTTAGGTTGATTTTTTTGTCAAGTTTTTTGTTAATATTTCTAACCATTTCATTTTTGTTTTTATTTTTGTATACTTTTGGTGCTTTTCTTTTTGTGTTATGTATGAAAGAAATAGAATGATGAAATAGTTTAAAGATGTGTAGCAGCCACAGATCTATTTCCTTTCGTGAATCAATGCCCCCACCAAGTGATTTGGTCACTCACTGACCAATCAACTGTCAGAGCGCATTAATTCCTTCTTCCTCTCAAGAACCAATTTAGTGTTTCGGGGAAATGGTTAATTTCTCTAACACTATAAATTATTTGGCAACACAAATGAATAACGAAACTTCTTGTAAACAACACAACAAAGAAAGGTTTATTATAGTAGCAGGTGTAAAGGAGTAAGAGTGAGAAAGTGTCCCTTTTGTGTTGCTGGTCAGTATGTTGGTCCTTGGTTTGTTGGAAGCGTGTGTGAAGCTAGCAGCAGCGTGTTCTTTAGCGATGGGGTTCTAAGTGGAATCAGTAGCAGTCATGTGAGAGAGATCTGTTTGTGCTGCTGGCTCATGGCTCTCTGTCTGTCGACACAACAAAAAAAAAAGGGACTAGAAAAAATAGTTCATGCGCTCTGCCAGTTGATTGGTCAGTGAGTGACCGAATCTCTTGGCGGGGGCATTGATTCGTGAAAGGAAATAGATCTGTGGCTGCAACAGATGTTTTCCATATATTTTTATTATTCATATATATATTGGGGATTGAAAATTCTAAGGACCCTTAAAGAGAAACCTATTAATATTCTGGTTATTTCTTGTTATATTATGAATAGAAATATACAGGGTCATTTTTATTGATTTTTGTATACCTTTAGTTCTAATTTATCATCAATTCTGTTTTATTGGAAAAGTAATGTTTGTTTGAATTTTATAGTTGACTGTATTTTATCTGTCTGAATTTTTCAGATAAGTTTTGCTCTGTATTATTTTGGTTGTGATTTTTTGGACTGATGTCCTTATCTTGTTAGTTAAAACACAATGTTTCAGCCGTTGTATCTTCCAGCCTTCCTTAATTATCCCTTGTTTATATGGGCATAGAAATGATTCAATCTGGGAAATCATTTTTAAAGTTTGACTGTTGATTAAACAAGGCATTCAAGAAATATGAAAATGTTATTCAAATAATGACATTGTTTTTCATGCCTATCAATCTGAGAACCATCATTAGAAGTTTCTTGAAGCGTCATGAGATGAATTTGAAACATGAAATCCAATGGTGTTAGTTATTCTTGATATTTCTAAAGTAATATACTTTAAAAACAATTTGATTTGACCTTTTCAATTATTGGTTCCTATATTGTGTTCATTTCCATACTTGGTCTATTTGAGAGGGCAACATGGCCAAATATATGTGCCACATCTTTGAGACATCTTCTTTTTCAATTGATAGGGAAGAAACAAGGGGTGCCAGAGGAAAGCTAGAGGATACAGTGGCTGAAATGTTATATTTCAACTAACAACAATAAAGATGAGGACAACAGTCTGAAAAATCACACACGAAATAATGATTCTATTTTGTTGAATCTTTCTATGAGGAAACTGGAATTTTAACACTAAGCTGTTACAGTAGGGATTCCTATCATGTTTATGAGAATAATTAGATGAAAAATGCAGCCTTGTAAAATAATGTATGGTGTGCTATGGAACATGCTTCAATTCTTCTTCTTTTATTTTTGTCATGAATGAAAGTAAGTGTGACAAATGTGGTAAAAAGGGTGTTATATCAAAAAATGGGATGATTTATACCTGAAATTTTACAATCACCCCCTGAATAATCAGTCAGTTGCAAATTGGACTGGAAATAGTTTTATTTTTAAATTAAATCTTGTTATTATGTTCTATTTTTGCTGGGTCAAGAATTTGGATGGTTAAAAAAATGAAATTTTGCATGAATGCTGACTTTACAAAATGGATTGGAAGTTGCTTTATTCTATAATCTAGAGCATTTTAAGAATATTACTCTAATATTATTGTACTCTTCGTCTTTCTTCAGGTACTTGTTATAATCAGTATCCTACTGAGAATTTCAAACCAAACTCTCTATTCACTTCATGGGGTAGATTGTTCTGATCACATTATCCATGTTTAAAGGAGAGTTATTTCTTAGTTAATCTATCCTTGTGATGTCATTTGTTTATCTTTTTCTCTGAATAAGTATTTTCAGCTGCAGAAAAACAAATTATGTTTTTAACTCCTAACCTTTTAACTAGAAGATCATTGACTATTGTAAACAATCTGTATATATTAAATGGTGTGTTTGTATTAAAACACTTTATTTTACAATAATCAATAAATGAAAAATAAAATGTATTAATTCTTAATAATGTAATAAAATAAAACTCATTCAGATTATTTATTAAAAACTCAGTGAACAAACAGAATAAATAGGATTTACTAGTGTTTCAAAGAAATGATAGAAATAAAATTGAATCTCATTGAAGCTGAAACTGTAAATAATGATTAGTTTGACATAATTTAAAGAGAAAAGAGAATGCCAAACTACAAGGGGAGATTTGTGGTGTTGACCTTTTCGACTGTAAATCATGAAGACATTACAGAGAATACATTTCTAAGATATTAATGTTTATAAGTGGTGAATGCAGAGATCATTGTTGAAAACAAACTTGGTTCAGTTAACTGTGCATTTAGTAAAGTTGGCAACTGAAGTCGAGGGCAACCCGAAGGCTCCCTTTTCAATAGCTACTACACTGACGTGTAGGGAAGTCATACCAAAGACTCAAAAAATGCTACTTGATGCCACCTTGCTTAACACTCAGCATGAAAAGGTACAGATCAAGGGAAAAGTGGAGCAATCCAGGGAAAGGAGTTGCAAGATCCCTTACACCTTGGAGGAGTAGTTATCAAAAAGGGAGCCTCCGGGGTCACTCTCGACTACCATAGTACAAAATATAAATGAAGTATAAAATATAAATAAAATATAAAATATAAATGAGGTACAAAATATAAATGAAGTATAAAATAGAAATGAAGTATAAAATATAAATAAAATATAAAATATAAATGAATTATAAAATATAAATGAAGTACAAAATATAAATGAAGTATAAAATAGAAATGAAGTATAAAATATAAATGAATTATAAAATATAAATGAAATATAAAATATAAATGAAATATAAAATATAAATGAAGTATAAAATATAAATGAAGTATAAAATATAAATGAAGTACAAAAAGAAATTTAAAAATCATTAATCAACTCTTCTGCAAAACGCCAGGTCAATTTTTTAAGCAGTAAAAGTTAAAAGACTATTCCCAAATGTTATATTCATGTATGGTAATGCAAGGGAGGAAAGAAGGAGAGACTAGAAGATAGGTAATTTGCTGACCAGGAATGTTGTACTTGGTGTTGGATAGTAACACCAGGTCAATTTTTTAAGCAGTAAACGTTAAAAGACTATTCCCAAATGTTATATTCATGTATGGTAATGCAAGGGAGGAGAGAAGGAGAGAGTAGAAGAGAGGTTATTTGCTGACCAGGAATGTTGTACTTGGTGTTAGATAGTAAACAAGAAAATAGTAAGAAACAGCAATAGTTTTAACTTAATAGATTAATTTTGTGTGTGTAAAAGATCTTTGTGTATGTTACTATGTGAGGGAGAAAATAGAAGAGAGGCAATTTACTGACCAGGATTGTTGTACTTTGTGCTAGATAGTCGGTCAGAATATAGAAACAGCAACAGAATCAACAAATAATTGACTGATTGATTGATTGATTTTAATGACATGTCAACAGATGTAGGGTTATTTGATATGTAGAGGTCAGGTCATTGCATTCATTTTTATAATTTTATTTTACATTTTTGTGTAGACATTTCCTAAGAGTTTTTTTCTGCTAGCAGTCCTATCTGTAATGAATAATCTATAAACATATTCATTTGATCTATAGATGTAACTATATCAAGTACTATCAATCCAGGTCAAAGTGGACCTGGGAGTAATGTCAATGAAGAAGTGTTCTAAACCCTCCAGATCTCAGGAACTGGAGCCTTACGATCCAATTCAGTTTAATATCATTCCTAAGATGCAGGAGGTGGGGTCCTCGAGGTGTAATCGTTAAAATGATAGACTGCGTAATCATAGTAAGCAAGTTTGAACTGCAGTCACTTTATTACGTTCACTTTTGGACAGATACCCTTGGGAAAAGTATGGACCCCCTTATCCCTCCAGCAATTGGTTAAATAGTACCACTACTGTTCTTCTAGGAGAACTGCTTTGGCATTAAATAACCTACAAAGTTTGATATGCCATTAATCAAAGAAACCAAACCAAACCAAACCAAACTAAACTAAGATACAATTTAGGGTTGTACCCAGTGTATTCTAAGTCCTGCTGATGCTGGGCTGCAACAAATGAGGTTAAATTTATACACAGAAATATACAAAAAGGTACATTTTTCTTTTATTAGTTTAGAGGCTTATGAAGAAGTTTAGTAGTTGAATATACTTTCTATGGATTGCTCAGTAAGTTCATGGATAACTTGTTTTGGGCTCCTCTAGTAGCTTGGTCTCAAAAGAATATGCTCTGAGTGATATTCATGCATGGGCTCTGAAATGAGTGAAAGAATGACTACCTGTAAAAGACATGCAAGAGCTGTGAGAGTGAGCACTACCCAATATGGAATACAGGGTAATATTCACATGCTTTTGATGGGATCAAGAAACTGTCCACAGCTTCAGCCTGATTTCTGATTGGTCAAAAAGACTTAATTTCTTGTCACGTGATTGCTTAGTGCAACCGTAAATGGTCTACAGTTATATCTTTTAATTACAATGAGGAGTTTATGAATTCTAATAAGATTTAAGAGTGTAACATAAATTATATGGTGTTATTGTTTTCCTGTCTCTAGTTATTTATCCATTATATGCTACCATACAATATTGCCAAGGATTGATGAAATGGTTAAGAAACTTGCAAAATATTTGAGATCTTTAATATGATCACCATTTGTACACATGATTTGTTTAACACAGCTACTTTAGTGAGGAAGCTGTGCAGTAACTGAGACACAAGGTTCACCTATTGTTGTGATGCTGGCAAAAGAAAGACACGGGGAATGCAAAAAGGTTGATAGAAAAACATATATATTCAAGTAACAGAAACAAGATACAAGTGTACCTGGTTAAACAGTAGTTAGTTGATAGGAAGCTGAGAGTCCAGTGGGGTAGTGACTATCCGTCCACTACACAGATGGTATCACAACGTGATTGTGTCATGCTGATTTGGTTAACTCCATCTAACGCTCTCCTTGATGTGTATTTATGGAGGAGGGTGAGTCCATTATGTAGGGAGTACAACACCTACCCAGTACATTACAAGAGTTAATAAAACTTACATACTTGTTCTAAAGAACATTTTTTTTATGATTGTCCTATTTCTCTTAGTCTTAATAGCCTATCATATGCTGTGATATGACACAGTAAAGATTTATATTCTAATCTAATACTTTGTAAGTATTTTGTTACATTCTAAGTTAAAGGAAGACCTTATGGTATACTGGTTATCATTGTTGGAAATAAACATGGCAAACTGAGTTCAAATTCTAGATGAAGCTGTTATCATTTCACATGGCAATAATACCCTTGGAAAAAGGATGAATCTAACTATTCTTCTTCTAACTATGGACAAATAGTAGGGCAGACTGGGCTCTTTAACCTTGCTATGGCAACCAGTCTAGGAGAAGGAAAACTCTCAATTCAAACCTCTTAAAGTCTGCTTAAAAATTGAGCTTGTGTCACATCCTGGTCATAGTAGAGGGGTTGGGTAAATACAGACTGGGATCTTTAATCTTGCTATGGCAACCAGTCTAGGAGAAGGAAAATTCAATTCAAACCTTTTAAACTTCACTTAAAAATTGACCTTGTAAAACATCCTGCTCAAAGTGGAAGGGCTGGGTAAATAGAGACTGGGTTCTTTAATGTTGCTATGGCAACCAGTCATGGAGAAGGAAAAAATTGACCTTGTGTCACATCTTGCTCATAGTGGAGGAATTGGGTAAATACAGACTAGGCTCTTTAACCTTGCTATGGCAACCAGTCTAGGAGAAAGAAAACTCTCAATTCAAACCTGTTAGACTCCACTTAAAAATTGACTTTGTGAAACATCCTATTCATAGTGGAGATGGTTTGGTTTGGTTTGTTGGGTTTTATGGCATATCAACCTTTGGAGGTTATTTAATGCCAAATCCATTTTTATGTAAATAATCAGTTCTATTTAAAACAATTCAGTTTAGTATGAGTACACTGTTTAATTGTGAAAAACATTTCTATTTCAAACTATTCAAGCAGTTATATATAACAATTCAGTTTAGTGTAAGTACAGTTTCAATGTCAAAAATAGTTCAATTTAAAACAATTCAGTTTTGCAAAACCACGCAGTTTAAATGTAAGTAGAGTTTAATTGTCAAAAACATTTCTATTTCGAGCTATTCTGTTTAGTCAAGCAATTCTACTTCCGCTAATTCAGTTTAGTAAAAGTACAGATTTTGTTTACACACAGTTACATGTCTGAACAGTTCTATGTTAAACAATTTAGTTTAGTGTAAATACAGTTTCAATGCCAAAAAACAGTTCTATTTGAAATAATTCAGTTTTGCACAAGCACGCAGTTCTCACGTAAGCATGGTTCAATTGTCAAAAACATTTCTATTTCAAGATATTCAGTTTAGCATAAGTATGCCGTTAGTTCTATTTAACCCATAGCTTTCAGGTACAACCACGCCGGGCCAGAGTGGACCTGGGAGCAATGGCAATGAAAGGATGCTCCATATTCCTCAAGGCCCCAGCATTACTAGGATCTAACCATCAGAGCGTTTCGTGTCATATCTAGGACACTCATTGGGTGGGGTTACCCCTCTGCAGAGATGCAGTCAGTGTATTCTACAGCCCCAGCCGACTGGGCAATACACAGAGTTAAATGTCAAACAGTTTTATTTCAGATAATTCAATTGGGCATAAGTACACAGTTTAGATGTCAAAACAGTTCTATTTTGAGCAATTCAGTGTAGCATTAGTATGCCATCTTAACATCAAAACAGTTCTATTTTAAACAATTCAGTTTAGCATAAATACACAGTTTAAATGCAAAAATCAGAATATTGAAAGAAGCATGATTTAATTCTATTTAACCCACAGATAGGACCCATATCAAGTGCTACCACTCCGGGCCAGAGTGGACCTGGGAGTGATGGCAATAAAGGGGTACTCCACATTCCCCAAAGCTCCAGCATTACAGGAACCTCACCATCAGATTGTTTAGTGTCATATTCAGTACACTCGTCAAGGGATTCTTACCCCTCTGCAGAGAAGCAGTTGGTGTATTCTACAGCCCCAGCCAACTGGGCAATCATAGTGGAGAGGTTGGGTAAATAGAGACTGGGTTCTTTAATGTTGCTATGGCAACCAGTCTAGAAAGAAAAACTGACCTTGTTTCACATCCTGCTCATTGTAGAGGGATTGGGTAAATACAGTCTGGGCTCTTTAATCTTGCTATGGTAACCAGTCTAGGAGAAGGAAAACTCTGAATTCAAATCTGTTAAACTCTGCTTAAAAATTCACTTTGTATCACATCCTGCTCATGCAAAGGGATATGTAAATACAAATATTCCAAGTTAAATCTCATCATGATTCATTACAGTAAAGAAGAAAATGATTGGTAAGCTGCTTAACATTACTGGTTGGTTGCTGAGGATATAATAGAGAGTCACATAGCCAAAGCTTAAGCGTTTTTAACCAATCAGAAAGCTCCACAGACCGACACAGTGGACACTTATATGATCCAATCAAAAACTTAAACAATGCTCTAAATTCAACATTTGACCACTCTCTCTCATGCATCTTCTACATGTAGTAGTTTTCTTATTCACCTCAACATCCAGACATAGATAATGATCAGAACATTTTTTCACAACCATTCTACAACAATCCACAAGTAAGTTTATTCTGGGACCCTGATCAAGAACTCAGTTATTGTCAAACAGGCATTCAACAACATAACTTTGGTGTAATCCCTGAAAGAAAAAAACAGTTTTGTATATTTCTGTATATAAATTTTATTCATTTTGTTCATTCTATTGTTGTTTCTTACCATTTTTTCTACCCCTTTCGTAGGCAGTATGATATTCAAGTCAAGTCTCCATCACTCTATTCTTCTTTGTATTACTATTGTAGCAGTCACAGATCTATTTTCTCTCGCGAATCAATGCCCCTGCCAAGTGATTCAGCTACACACTGACCAATCAGCAGGCTGAGCGCATTAATGCTATCTACCTCTCAAGAACTTTTTCTTCTAGCCCTTTTTGGTATGTGTTGTAAGGGAGGATATTTCCCCAACAGAAAAGATGGACTCGTTCAATGAAAGACATAAAAGATACAGGTTAGCACTAGTAGCTTGTCTAGTTTCTTACCAAATTTCTACCACTGCCATAGGCATTATGATATTCATGTTCCAGTCAGTTTTTCCTCTCTCCATCTCTCTATTCTTCTTTGTATTACTATCAAACAACTGAGAGTGAAATTTGTAAACAAAGGACCTGTGAGGTTGTTTGTTGAAAAATGTTGCTCCCACAATTTATGGTGGCTCATTATTAAAAAAGCAAACGAAGTAAACAACATAGACAAAAGAACATTCAGAACGAAGCTACACAAACAAAAATAAATTTATATATCAACAAGTACATAAAAAGGAAACATTATAAAACATTATGAATATTCTAATATAGCTTGTTAAATATTCTTCTGTGTGTGACTAGCTGGCAAAACCAAGCTGTTTCTGGAAGTCAAAATGAGAATGAGTTATTGGAAGATGAGAGTATATATAGCTAATCCTTCTCATGTGATTGGCTTCAAGCACACTGTTTATTTTGTGCGGGACAAAATCAAAGGTGTGGATGTAGTTGGGAGCATAAATCACATGACTTTCCTGACCAATAGGTTATTGAAACTAATTAGTTTACTGACATCTACCATCTTTGTTTCGGGAACTAGTGAATCAGTATCTTATTTTCTAGAATTTTCTTGTGTTATGGCCATTTTAAAAATATAGGAGTGTAAATCCTAGAGACCAAAATAATTGTGAATGGCACTGATTCTTTCTTACAACTCTTACCAAAGCTAGAAAACCTATTTTGCCCTGCTAGTTTTGCTTACAGAATATACATTACTGTTATTTGCAGAACTGTGCATTTGATTCTATTATTATATTTCCTTGTACCATAAGGTAATAAACCTATTTATTAACCTTTTCCGGATTCAGTATTGTTATTGATAAACTCTGTCATAACAGTAAGGCAACCAGTCAAGCAGAAAAAATCTTTGAATTCAAACTAGCTTTACTCTATTTAAAAATTAAACTTGTGTCATATCCTGTCTGTGTTAGAGGGGTTAGGTAAATATATAATGTTCATAAACATCAGCAAAAATAGAACTATTCTTTTTCCAAACTTATAACCAATCTGTAAACCACTTGTTGTCAAAATAAGTGACTTTAGTAAAGATGATGACATCATTGAAAAGGAATCTTAATGGAGGAGGGGTAAATTCATACAACTGCAAAAAACAAACAAAAAAAATGCAGCAGAACAGATTGGAAATAGTAAAAGATTATGTATTGAGAACTTATCTTTTATCATTTCAAATATTATGTGATTGTGTAGTCAAATTGTTAAATAAAGTACATTTAAAATTAAGTCATAGTGAAAAATAAGTATGGAATATCTTCACAGAGACTTGTAGTATTTATAACTACTTGTAAAATATTTATAATGAAAACAGCTTTGTTACTTCCTAATATTTATTTTTGATAATCTCAAGATATAATTTTTACTGAAAAAAATTGCTTAAAAAAGTATATATTTGAAATAAAAGAAATTGGGAAGATATAATTATTATTACCAGTCTCTGATAATTAAAAAAAATTCTTAGCTATGCCTGAAACCAGTTAAATGTTCCTATTTTCAAATAAAGAGTTTTAAAGCTCTTCCTATCTAAAATTGGCACAAGTTTTCTATTCTAACTCCTTTATATTTAGCCTTGTACCATACTAAACTAAGTTTAGTAAATGTCTATAATTATTATAAATATATATTTTTCACCACACATTTTTCTTAAGAAATTTTCCTGGGTAATTTTTTCAAAATATCCAGTTGTTCTATTTCCTTTATTTTTGTTGTTTTTTGTTTCATTTTCTTTTCTTTTTTTGTTCAAACTATAAAGTTTTTTTAATAATAGTTTTTTAATATCATATAAGCATAATATTATTTTAAAGACATTTATTTTTTATTTTTTGAAATAATATAAATGTACAACATTGAATGACTGAAGATTTCTATTTGGGTATTATTAGGATATGACAATTAAATATCATAACTTCATATGAGTTATATGATATGATATGAGATAAAATGATATAAAATAGTATAAAATATAATTTTCCAATAGATTAATTTTTTAAAAGTTGGATATCATCATTATTTACCAGGTATATTTCTAGAAAATTACTTTTTAAAAAATAGGTCACAATGACACAATTCTTATAAAAAAAGCAAATTATGATATTTTACTACCAAATACTTTTTTACAATTAAAATTTACTCATAAATGAAAAAATATCCAAGTTGAATATTTTTAATTTATAAAATAAGAATTCAATTGATTTCTAACCATCTATTTTTATGCATGGTCATAGGAATAGTTCAGGTTAATAAAAAAATTTTTATAATAAATCTTAAAATATTTTGACATAAATGATAGTGTAATTTGTTCTGACTCTTTAACTAAAGGTTTATGAAAGTCAGGAAAATTGTATCACAAAATTTCTAATGCATTTTTAAAATTAGTTTTGTCTAAAAGAATTTTTTTAAATGGAAAGTAAAAATGATAGGTTTAATTTGATATATACTCATTTAAAATATTAAGGACTAGGAATAAAATTGTTGATGCTACATAAAAAAAACAAAATAGTCTGAAATAATTTTTTTTTTTAATAATAAATTTGAATTCAAAACAAAAAAATCCTCTTTTTTTTATTTACAAAAGTCATTCTTCAGTTTCATTATAACATATTACTTTGTTTTATTTCCTTCATATCTTCCCTGCCAAGTTGGCTGGTGCAGTAGAATATACAGACTGCATCCCTGCAGAGGGGTAAGACACCACCACTACCATGAATGAGTGTCAAAAATCAGACAATAAACAATCTGATGGAGAGGCTATAGTAATTCTGGAGCTTTGTGGGGTACCTATCACTTCCAGGTCTACTTTGCTAAACTGAATTGTTTGAAATAGAATTGTTTTATCATTTAACTGCACATAAATAAATGACTGATGTTTAATGATACAGAGCAATACTTGGAACATTTAGCTTTGTTGACTCATGCTAAATTGAATTGTTAGAAATAGAACTGTTTGATCCTTTAAGTGTGTATATGTACAAAATGTGTTTACAAATCATATATTTAATATATATATAAAAACAGGATTTAGCATTAAATAACCAACAATGGTTTATATTGTGGGGATTTAGGAATTAACAGTAAAACTCCCAACCGGATATTGACTCGTCGGCTGCCAGATACAAAATGTATAAACGCGTCGCCACGTATAAGGCTCCACGCATCCATCCGGTTAAAATCAGAAAAAGAAAAATAATAAAATGTAAAGTAGCCAATGAGAAGCGGTTGCGCCAAAATTAGAAGAATTTTGGAGTAGCGAATTTGGAGCCGGTGAAGAGAGATAAATACTCAGGTTTTCTGTGAACCGACCTCTCTTTTCGGGTAGTGACGTCGAACCGACAACACCGATTTTACTATCTGGTGTTTTGGGGCACCACGCTGTGTCTGGGGACGTAGCGTTGGTTAGTCCATTCACCAAGTAAATAAAGGAAAGTATGAAAGAAATGTTTTCGTCTCCTATCTGTTCTTATCTTTTCTTTTTGTATTCTTCATTTGGACCTTCTTTGGGCAAGGCATTGCACCGGCCAGTCAACGTGGGGTAAAGCAAAATAACCAAAATATGGAGTCAGATACCTTACGGCAACACAGCCTTGCCCTTAGCGCCTGACCTCCTTAAAAACCTTTAAACCCCACAATATTCAAGAAAACCAAGCCAAACATATTGTTGTTTGTCTGTCTATTCAACTAAACTAAAGTGGATATCTTATAATTCTTAATACAATGTAAATAGATATTAGATATTTATTCCATAGGACAATTTCGTGAGGGTAACTTAGAGCCTTAAACCTATTGTCTGTCTCTTCAACTCAACTAAAGTACATATCTTATACTACATACAATGGTAATTAGATATTAGATATTCATCCTACATGACAATTTTGTGATGGCAACTTCATTTGTTTGCTCTTCAAGTAAACTTATTGTAGCTGTTGGCTACTCAAAAACACAACATCCTCGATCAGAGGAATGCTGAGTCAACTGTGGTGTTGGTTAAATAATGTAACCCTAATGTTGTCAACATACAGATTTTTTTAATTGATTAATTCCACCTGTCATTTCAAAATTAGTTCTTAACATCTAACATAAATACATCGTATTTAAAACCTCTTATTCAAGTTACAATGAGTTATTTCATTGTAGCTCCCTTTAAAAGAAGATTATTGAAAACTTCAAATATTTCCCACCAAGACCATTTCTGTAGCAACCCTTTTCCCTTATAAAACCAGCTACTTAACCTAGATTTTTTGCTTTTTGTGGCCATGGGGCCATTTTTTGCACATCTGGTCTACACTTTTACTTCTACTGTGCTAGCCTTTTCAGCTGAACTTCACACTTGCTTGTGATCCTGGTAGCTAAAAGTTCCAACTTTGTGATCCTGGTAGCTAAAAGTTCCAACTTTGGCCAAATGTTTAAAGCCCACTCCTGATCCCATCCTTCAGTCAATCCAGCTAGGTAGCCTAAAATGTTTAAAGTCCACCGCCAGAGCCCGCTTGTGTTAGCTTGTAGCAATCCCTTCATGAGTCAACCAAGTACCAGCTCATGGCCCAGTGTGCATACATCTAGCTTGCAGTTCAATCATGGTTTTGATCCTGCCTGAAATGAATGCATGTTAGACTCACTGCTGAACTTGTCCTCCGCAGACTCTTTTCTTAGTTTCAACCAATCCCGATCTCTGACACAGTCCTTGCCAATGTTGATGATGACTCTAGTCAGCAGCAGTTCCTGATCTTCCAGTCCACAAGTGAACCCAGTTTCTTCACTGCCTCCATTCCTGTCATCACTGATGACCTTTCCAGCCCACAGCTGAACCCAGTTTCCTTCAACCACATTCCTGCCTTTGCTGTGTAGCCCTTCCAGCCCACAGCTGAACCCAGTTTCCTTCAACCACATTCCTGCCTTTGCTGATAACCCTTTCAGTTTGCAGCTGAACCGAGTTTCTTTGCCATCTCTGTTCCTGCCTTTGCTGACAACCCTTCCAGTTTGCAGCTAGACCCGATTTCTCTGCTGACTTTGATCCAGTCTGTGCTGTCAATCCTCCAGCCCACAGCTGAACCCAGTTTCTTTCAACCATGTTCCTACATCCACTGTTGATACTCCAGTTTTCACTGTCTACCCAACAACCTACCAGCTACATCAAATCCACCTACCACGGTCTACTTAGTGACCAGCCTCATCAATTCGAGCTACTTCAAGTATATCTACCGCCGTCTACTAGGTGACCAGCCATACAGACTCCAGCTACACAATAGGCTTTCTTTGAGCCACTCTGAACCTCAACACCACAGTGATGCAACATCCACGATTCTGCACTGAATTAATCTTTCATGTAAGATTCGCTTATTAAAGGCTTGTTATTTTTAATCTTATCCTCCTCGTCTATGTCATTTTTCTAGTTTGTGTCAATCACCCCTTTTATATATGTATATATTTTATGAACATTTTGTTGGACCATCACCACCTTGCATCACCCAGTCTCACTACAAACTAAAGTACATATCTTATTATACTACATAAAATGTAATTAGATATTTTTGAATTTGAACCCTGATGCAATTTCTTTCTTAAAGGCTCCTAGATCATGTTTGTTTTTATACATACAGCACAATAGAGTGGAAAATTAACTTATTTTTCATTCTATTATGCTCATAACAGTATTTTGAAGGAAATTGGTACATTTCTGTTAGCTGATAAGAAAAATGTTCAAGACACTTATATGTCACTGAATGACTCTATTAACATGTAAATTAAACTAGAAAGAAGAAAATAGAATCCATTTTGCTGTTAGTTGAGTGTGTCTGGAATTATATGTTGATTATATATTGTATATTGTGTCAAATACTGATCAATGTGGAGTTTGCCTCTGGCATAAATCAGGATCTGCCAGGTCTTCTTACAGCTACAGCATTCTTAAGAAAAGAAGAAGATGCCTTCATGCTTCAACTCATAAGTAAAATCAAATTTTTTTATGTTTATATAAATGACATTTTTCGAGGTCAAATTAAGTAAATTAAAAATGAAATTATTCAAAATCAATTGTGGGATTACCTCCCTTGTTTGCCAAAGAGTTCTGTTAATGATCACTAGCTGGCATAGTTGTAATAATATAAAAGGAGACTCAGTTTCTTTTCCTTGTGGTACTATTTACCAACCCCTCCGCTCGGGCAGGATATGACACAAGGTCAATTTTTAAGCGGAGTTTAACAGGTTTGAATTCAGAGTTTTCCTTCTCCTAGACTAGTTGCCTCAACAAGGCTGAAGAACCTAGTCCGTCCTACTATTTACCCATAGCTGGAGGGAGAATAAGGGGGTTCATACCTTTCCCAAGGGTATTTGCTCGAAATGAACGTAATAGCGCGACTGGAGTACGAACTCGCGTACTACGATTCTGCAGTGCATCGCTTTAACCATTACACCACGAGGACACCCTTGTGGTACTATTTACCAACCCCTCCGCTCGGGCAGGATATGACACAAGGTCAATTTTTAAGCGGAGTTTAACAGGTTTGAATTCAGAGTTTTCCTTCTCCTAGACTAGTTGCCTCAACAAGGCTGAAGAACCTAGTCCGTCCTACTATTTACCCATAGCTGGAGGGAGAATAAGGGGGTTCATACCTTTCCCAAGGGTATTTGCCCGAAAGTGAACATAATAGCGCGACTGGAGTACGAACTCGCGTACTACGATTCCGCAGTTCATCGCTTTAACCATTACACCACGAGGACACCCTTGTGGTACCCAGCCAACACTCATATATCTGGGCCTCCTTGAAGCAGGGGTCAGTTAATTTTACCCAACAACCTCAAATCACATTGAACACAACAGCATTGAACAATATATTTCTTGGTGAGCTCAATACCTTTTGGCAATTGATACTCTAATGCAATATTAAGGTTTGTTAACAGGTTTATTAACCACCAGGAAAGAATAAAACTCAAAAGGAATAAAATACAGTTTGATGCATTCATGTGTGAAACAATGTATAGAAATGTTGACAGGGGCTAGAAACCTCATACAACTTGAAGTGGCATGTGCTAAATAAACACAGAGTAATAGTCAGTTCTTTAAAAAGAAGGGGTTATTTAAAATAAAAACAAGAAAGAGAAGAACAGAAATCCCAATCAAGTAACAACCAAGTTAACGTGGGAAGTAAAATAAAGGCTACAACATGCTGAAAAGGAATATTAATAAATAAAACACATTTGGTAATTTACTAAGCTTTTTGCTTAGATGTGGCACAAATCTGTATGAATGTGGTACCAAGTAAGACTCAAACTCTCTGGTGAAGGTTTGCTAGTCTCACTTGCTAACCATTACACCACCTGAAGCACCCAAATATAATTTAAAAAAATGTTAAATAATTACAGTAGTTCTGTGTTTCAAGAGAAGAAAGGCAATATTTCTTTTCAATGATGCTTGAAATTCTAGGCTTATCAGGAAGGACTAATATTGTGGCTGCTGGCAGCCCACCCCTTGTCCTTTTACTCAATAAGGGAATGAAACTGGAAGTCATCTCCTTGAGATGAATCAAAAATGTATCCGAAAATACAAGGGGCCACTAGGAGAGATAAACAATAGTTTGTTTGTTGGCATATCAACCTTTGTAGGTTATTTAATACCAAATCAATTTTTATACAAATAAATAGTTCTATTTTAAACAATTACGTTTAGCATATGTACACAGTTTAATTGTCAAAAGAATTTCTATTTCAAGCAATTCAGTTTAGTCAAACAGTTCTAATTCAAACAATTCAGTTTAGTAGAAGTAAAGTTTTTTGTTTACACACAGTTTAATGTTGAAACAGTTTTATTTCAAGCAATTCAGTTTAGCATAAGTATATAGTTTAGTTCTATTTGACCCATAGATAGGACTCTATCAGGTGCTACCACTCCAGGCCAAAGTGGACCAGGGAGCAATGGCAATGAAAAGGTACTCCACATTCTCCAAAGCTGCAGCATTACTAGAACATCACTCTCAGATTGTTTTGTGTCATATCAAGGACACTCGTTGGAGTAGTCTTACCCCTCTGCAGAAAAGCAATTGGTATATTCTACAGCCTCAGCCAACTGGACCACAGAACAGTCGTTGGGGGTCTTACCCTTCTGCAGAGAAGCAGTCGGTGTTTTCCACAGCTCCAGCCAACTGGGCAATATAAACAATAGGGAATCTAATCCGAGGTGTAAGATGATGTATATATACACTAGAGACTTTTACAACCTATGTTAAGGACTCTTAAACCAGATTAAGACTTTTCACAATGTACACTTATTATATCATGAAAGATATAAACAAGAAAGTTATGGTAAAGAGGTAGAAGGTCTCAAGTTGTAAATCAGAGTCTGGATGGAGTATCTCGATGGAAGTCTTGTCAGAGTCTGATGGAAGTTGGAATTGTGAGCCTCGAGTCTATATATCGGTTATTCTGTCGACTGCAGAGGAGACAGGTCATTCCATCATAGCAACACTCTTTACATACTTGTAGCAGAAGGAATTTAGTATTTTTGTTTAGCACGTAATTTAATTCGACGCATAATTTCACCCAATTAGGATGACTTATCCTATTCAATCCGAACCACCTTTCAGGAGGTGCCCGTGGTGTAGTCGTTATCGCCGTAGGAAATGAACGCGGCGATACGAGTTCAAATCCTGGACGAGACCGATTGCATTTCACATTGCACTAATACCCTTGGGAAAGGTATGAATCCAATTACTGTCCCTCCAGCTATGGGTAAATAGTAGGACAGACTAGGTTCTTCAGCCTTGGTTAGGCAACTAGTCTAGGAGAAGGAAAACTCTGAATTCAAACCTCTTAAACTCCGCTTAAAAATTGACCTTGTGTCATATCCTGCCCGAGCGGAGGGGTTGGTAAATAGTACCTTTCAGGGCAGCACAAATTGGGGAAACCGTCAAACACCCTTTTCGCAAAACAACTTCGTTCTGTACAGACATCTACCGTCTGCTCTCCAATAGCAGCAGCAGCAGCAGCATGGTACCATGAGGGAAGCAGTCTAATTCATGGACTCCTTGCCTATTTTTCTTAGACCAAGGGTACCCCGTCGAATATGGATTAGATACATTCAATACACCACACACAGGAACAACTTTATGTCACCCCAAAATTGGCTATGTCGTCTGTGAAACAGAATCCCGCTCCGACACCTAGCTCTTATTTCACCTCTGGGCAACATTTTCTGGAGACACACACACTTCTCCCCAAAACAACCAGTGCCACGAAATCACGGTGACTTCAACATTTATTTCCTCAAACAGCAAACATGACTTTTGTTATATTATGGCGAACATATCTCCCTTGTACATTCAACAATGCCTTAAAATAACAATACACTTTTCGCACAGGCATTTAGCTGTAAAAATACTTTCTCCACTCTCTCATGACTCCATTTCATCCTTTTACTTCTTTCCTTTCCCACGAGGCTTACAGCACAAACGCAAACCACATATTCTATGCTGCCATTAAAAACTATCATAAAAACATTTCAACTTTGTACTTCTCTCCCTCTCTCTTCTATATTCCTAACAACACTTAGCAAGGATATAAATATGCGCAACAATACATTTAGCTGTAAAAATACTTTCTCCACTCTCTCATGACTCCATTTCATCCTTTTACTTCTTTCCTTTCCCACGAGGCTTACAGCACAAACGCAAACCACATATTCTATGCTGCCATTAAAAACTATCATAAAAACATTTCAACTTCGTACTTCTCTCCCTCTCTCTTCTATATTCCTAACAACACTTAGCAAGGATATAAATATGCGCAACAATACATTTAGCTGTAAAAATACTTTCTCCACTCTCTCATGACTCCATTTCATCCTTTTACTTCTTTCCTTTCCCACGAGGCTTACAGCACAAACGCAAACCACATATTCTATGCTGCCATTAAAAACTATCATAAAAACATTTCAACTTTGTACTTCTCTCCCTCTCTCTTCTATATTCCTAACAACACTTAGCAAGGATATAAATATGCGCAACAATACATTTCTTCGACAAAAACAATAACAAATATATCATCTCGCCAAATACTCTTTGAATTTCATATCATCCTTGTATTCATTCTATTAAGTTTGCTCAGGCAAGAAAATTTTGTTATTTATTCATTATTTTATGGAGGTGCCCGTGGTGTAATGGTTATCATTGTAGGAAATGGACACGGTGACACGAGTTCAAATCCTGGATGAGGCTGATTGCATTTCACATAGCACTAATACCCTTGGGAAAGGTATGAATCTAATTATTCTCCCTCCAGTTATGGGTAAATAGTAGGAAAGACTGGGTTCTTCAGCCTTGGTGAGGCAACTAGTCTAGGAGAAGGAAAACTCTGAATTCAAACCTCTTAAACTCTGCTTAAAAATTTGACCTTGTGTCATATCCTGCCCAAGCAGAGAGGTTTGGTAAATAGGATTTATTCATTATGAATTAATCTTACATTTATTCTGTATGAGGAAATAATAATCAATCAACAATCATTCCACAACAAGTGGTCCATATTGTTACCTCTCACTATTTTTCTGTTAGTATAAGTTATGGTACTCAAAGACAACACACATACAAGACTAACCTTCTGTCATTAGTACAATGGCTTCTGCTAAACTTAATTGAATAAAATTCTAAGTGTTCATGGTATGAATATGGTTATAATTACTGAATAGTTCATCTTAAAATATGAATGAAAGATAAATAAAAAATATCTAAATTTGAGATACATTAAAAATAGTATTATGATGTTTTTTTTTTATTTCGGTATCATGCTTTCTCACATATATAATCAATGATTTTATAAAATCAGTGAATTATTAAATAAGGATTGAGATTAGAGGGTTGGTTTGCTGAAATGAATTTTAAATAATGGATTCTAGAAATATCTTGCATACTTTATATATATATATATATATATATATATATATATATATATATAAAGTCAAAATAAAACTGGAGATAATTTTCATTAAAATAAGTTTTACTAGTTTTTTGATCATTGATTTACAATAAGAGAAATGACTCAGCTGCAAGTTAAGGACACTGTGTACATAGCTGAGATTACCAATTCTTGTTTATCCTGTTTAATTATTGGATGATAATTTTGATAAGTACAAAAAAAAGAAAAAAAAAACAGTTAATTATGCCCATTTTTTCTTGCAAATTGATACTATGTTCTAAAAAGGCATGAACTGATAATAACAAGTTTAAGATTTAAAAAGTAGAGGAGAAATATAATTTTATACCTTTTTATTTCTGCAGTTGTTACATTTATTAGATAATATTCTAAATGCATGTTGCTGCACAGCTAATACCTGAGTCATCTAATGAAGACTCAGGTGTTATGGTTTGAATATCAATGCGTTATGGCTACTAACCCAGAATATACTGCCAGTAATATGACAAAACTTTGTTAGTTTTCAATAAAATCACGAGAATACTAGGTCAAGATAGAGCCTATTTCATCATCTTTTCAACTAAACAGGAAGTTAGGAAGCAAGATGGAATATTCAACTTCTCATATTGAGGGTTTCTTACTAACTAACTTATTTCTAACTCTAGAACCGCTTCGGTCACCATTCAGTGTGAGCCATGATCTCAGATTGACCTAGTGTTCATTGGCCATCAATCATACCAGTTTACCAGTTTGTTTTTTCATTTGTTTAATGAATCAGGTTTTAATTTCAGTACTACACAACATGTTAATAAGAGATCTCACCAATCTGTTTAATAACAATTGATGTTATAATGGAATAGATCAATAAATCTATCATTGGAGACATAATGAAATAGATCAATAAATCTATCATTGGATTTATAATGGAGTAGATCAATAAATCTATTATTGGAGACATAATGAAATAGATCAATAAATCTATCATTGGAGTTATAATGGAATAGATCAATAAATATAACATTGGAGATATAATGAAATAGATCAATAAATTTATCACCATATATGTAATGGAATAGATCAATAAATCCATCATATCATGGAAACAAATTCTTAGTATTTTAGAGCAACAGAAGGCTTGTTGCAGAAGCATGTCAATTGTATATTAGATTCAAATTGGATAAGCCTTGTGTGAGTGTATTACCAAGAATATTATACAGCTGCAAAATTGATAGAAATGGATGCTGACAAAATTGCTGAAGGAGAAAATGGATTCCTACTACCTTTATATACTATTGCTAGCAGAACAAACATATAAAATCCATGACACAGTTGGTATATAGAGTTGATGAGGAAATATTTAGTAACATTTTTGACAAGAGATTTAGTTTGGTTGGGTTTTATGGCACATCAACCATTGTAGGTTATTAAATGCCAAATCCTGTTTATACATATATATTAAATATATATGATTTGGTTTTGTTAGGTTTTATGGCATCTCAACCATTGTTGGTTATTAAATGCCAAATCCTGTTTATACATATATATTAAATATATAGGATTTGGTTTGTTTAGGTTTTATGGCATCTCAACCATTGTAGGTTATTTATTGCCAAATCGTCTTTATACATATATATTAAATATATACGATTTAGTTGGTTTGGGTTTATGGCATATCAACTATTGTAGGTTATTTAATGCCAAATCCTGTTTATACATATATATTAAATATATATTATTTGGTTTGGTTGGGTTTTATGGCATATCAACTATTGTAGGTTATCTAATGCCAAATCCTATCTCTATATATATATTAAATATAAATGATTTGGTTTGGTTTGGTTTTATGGCATATCAACCATTGTAGGTTATTTAATACCAAATCCTCTTTATACATATATATTGAATATATATGATTTGGTTTGGTTGGATTTTATGGCATATCAACCATTGTAGGTTATTTAATGCCAATTCCTTTTTATACATATATATTGAATATATATGTGACTTGGGAACATGTTTTGTTGCTAACATTTTTAAACAAGCCTAAGTTCTTTTTTTACACACAGTTAAATGCTTTCAAGTAATGCTATCAAACAGTCACAATTTAAATCAGTCATTTGTTTGCTCACAGTTTGTTCTATTTGACCAATAGAGAGAACCCTATCAAGTGGGTTAGAGTGGACCTAGGTGCTATAGCAATGAAGGGTGTGACGGCAAATTGACTAAAATCCCAAAACAGGACTTTATATTTTCGCACGTGTGAAGACGGGGCAGGTTGGCACTTGATCCCTTGTAGAATAAGTTCTCGTTCAGAGTTTTTCTCTCAGGCATATAAGAACTGGCATATTATGTGAGGGATTAATTTAGGGCAAGACTGACCACCACTGGCAAGGGGTTCCAAATTTCACACTATACACAAACCCACCAAGGCCACTAAACTTCCTCCCTTAGACAATGGAAGATATGGACCTCTAGGTTGAGACGTAATAATATTAATTATAGTAGTCGGCAATTCCGGTTTCCCGTGTGATATTTTAAAGGAATTAATAGGACAATTCTAAGCAAGATAACATAAGGCGAACAGAAGCTGGAAAAGAAATATGACATAACAAACTCGTAGAAGACAATGCAAGCAACAACTTAGACCATGTGGTAACATTAAAATACATGAATCTTTTACTAGAAATTGATGTACACTGTCAAAGTGTCAAATATATAATAACTGAACAGTCCATGAACATAAATGTCTTTCTTCTTTTCTTGTCTTTCGTTTTCTTCAAATTGAGAGAGAGAGAGAGAGGGTATACAAAATTTGGTATAAGGAGAAACAGTCCCAAGGGTACTTATCTTATTTCTTTGATGGAGTTCTATGGAGGATCTTTCTTCTTTTATGGGCTAATAGACTTTATGCTATTTTTAATACTGGCTTGAAGAAAATGGCTTCTTCGTGTCTCACAGATATTTTTTCGTCTTCTTCACCCGGAGTACTTGGCTTTTGGTTCTGTCTCCTACGAACCCTGCCCAACAACTGACTTTCTTATTATCTATTTCCACTGACGGGAAGGAGTCCCCACTTCCGTTTTGGGGTCCCAGCCAATCATTTGGCTTCTCTCTTCTTCCCCTTAGTCAGGCGATTTTTTTAGGGCTACTAGATGTCACCCAAGTCCCATTCTTTTTCCATCAGGTCACCCAGTACAAACATCTGTTTTTCCATTCTGACCGGGGTTTGTTACTTTGGTATTGACCTACATTCTTTCATGTCTTAACGGCCATTCTTTGGCGGCTTGCTACTGTTCATTCAAACGGGAGGATAGTATTAATCTTATTTCTATTGTCTCAGTGGGACACCATGTGACAAGGGGTACTCCACATTCCCCAAATCTCCAAGGCTGGAGCCTCACCATTAGATGGTTTAATATCATATTACCAGGACACTCATGGTGGGGGGCTACCTCTCTGCAGAAATGCAGTCAGTGTATTCTACAACCCCAGCTGACAAGGCTTTCAAGAGGATATGTAATTTGTTCAGTAAGAGCTGTTAAACAACAGGGTCTGTTCATAGGATTTTTGTTTGTGAATAATAATAAAGTATAAATTACGTTCAAATGTAAAAATGTTTTAAGATGTTTTGTGAACGAGGATTAACATGATGACTGGTGGCAAATAACTCTATATCCTGACAAGGTTGTGAAAACCCTGTTTTATAAAGCCCTTGGCTTGATTAGATTTAAATTGTTGAAAATGATCTTGAAGCTGGAAGTGTTCTTATTGGTTTTGAGATGTGGACATCCAGTTAAAATCATGAAAGTGTTAGTGTAAGGTAAAAGTAGGATGTACAACATGCTGTATAAAAAGAGAAATAAACCAATGGAAAACTAAATGTTTTCATAAAACCAGAATGTTTACTTAAAATTTCTATAGGTTATTTAGTAACATTGACCTTTATGTAAAAAAGAGAGAAGTACAGAAATTTATTGTGAATTGAATGACCATGACCAGAAAATCCAGCAAACACCTACATATGACATACAGAAACACTGGACAGCTGATTTGACTTTATTAGGTCTCATCAGCAGAAGATGAAGATCGAACCAGTGACCACAGATTGCAGAGCCAAAACTCTACAACTGAGCCAACAGTCCATATCACACACAAGTGACGCCAAATTAACTAGTCATGGTAATTGTGCAGCCAATTAACCTGAAAGTATCTTGTAAGTTACATCCATACTCTTTACAGAAGACATGGTCACCTCCTGTCATTGTCATGTCAAAAATACATTAACGTATCAAGGAGAAAATTATGATTATTGAAAAAAATGTCTTTTCAATTTTTCCATAAAATATGTTTACATAATATATATTAGGTTATAAAACTGTTCCTCTATTATCAGACCAACAATATGAAATTGAAGCCTGTGATTTTACCAGTAAGTTATCTTTGTAAGGACATATTTTATTGGGTTGAATAATTTTATAGATTAAAAAGATGGAAGAAAAAGCAACTTGTATATTTGGATTGCTGTTAAAAGAATAGTCCAAAAAATTGACACTTTAAGAATTCGTTTTATTAAATACCTGTTTTCCATCAAATCACTTTTTTCAGTTTGACAAAAATTGGAAGACATTTTTATTAGTGTGTGTGTGTGTGTGTGGTATTAGCCTGGTGCCTCACATACACCAAAGTTAGACACAAGATCTTTTTAGTAAGGGAACCAGGCACAGGGCCATTACTAACACACTCCTGGTGGTTCCAAAAATGCCCTGTGGGCCCTTTCAGCATTCAAAAGCAGCACCTCAGGTGTCAATTGATAAACCAAGTCCTGCTAGAGCAGGCAAAGGCCTGGGTGAACAGCCCCCTGAAGTCCAAGGAGTGTCCGTCTTAGCTATGTGACATGAGTGCCAGGCTTCCCTGGTACCCGTGTCAGGCATCTTTGACCAACTGTTGTGGCTGCTGCCAGGGTAGCTTTTGGTAAAATCAGCAGGTTTGCTTAGTCAACTTCACCCCCGTGTCTAAGACCATGAGTGACTTGGTCACTTTCAGTAAAATTACTGTGAAAACAAAATAGTCCCCTAGTTGTTGATAGCCTAAACAACAAAAAATAACCTAAAATAAATAGAAAAAATCTTACTTTTGGCAAAATAAAGGTAATTAGATAATATAAAATATTACAGTTAATATTCAACAAAGTCTTAGGAGATAAATGTTCAAATATTTATTAGTTGTGGTTCTAGGATGCTGGAATTTGGCCCTTTTCTTCTAGGAACTCAAAGAGAGTGTAAAAAAGGTTATTTTCACAGATGGACCTAACATGGGATCGACACATCACATCTTCGCTCTGTTAAAAAAACATTGAGAAACTGCCTTTCAACCTGGACATGCTAATGAAGTAAAGGATATTAACTTTGTTAAATTGTATATTTTAGTTTAAGCAAATTATTTTCCCTTAAATTATAAATGTTATTGTACTTTAAAGTTATTTCCTCTCAATTCTAATACAAAATTTGTACATTTTAGGGAAACTATTGAGATATTATAAAATTGTTTAATGTACATTTATCACTTTTCATAAATGAAGAATAAGTCTAAAACTTTTAATGTTAGAATTTTGTAACTTGTATTTTTGGCATAAGTGTTCCTTGTTGATTTTAGGATTAGATATGTTATAAATTAGAAGCTTGTTAGAAGCTTATTTGTTTTTTGTTACCTTTTCCCTTTTTACTAAATGTATAAAATTTTTTTGTTTTTTTTGTAAATAATTTTGTTTGTATCTTATGAACATTTTCCAATTTTCTTATGTCAAGTTTTTGTTTTAATTGCAGTTTTCACAGCTGCTCATTTATGTGAAATAAAATGTTTTTCAACATATTTGGGCAGTCTCGTCAGTTCTCTTACACATGCAAAAAGTTCTGGGTTACTGGCAGTCACAACTGTGACTGCCGGTAACCCAGAGACTTACATATTTAAAATTTCTTTTAGTTGTTAGCTGTGTGGAGTTATTAAACATGCCTGTATGACCAACTAGCTAGTGAGACTAGCTCCAAGTAACCCAGAGACTTACATATTTAAATTTTCTTTCAGTTGTTAGCTGTGTGGAGTTATTAAACATGCCAGTATGACCGTCTAGTTAGTGAGACTAGCTCCAAGTAACCCAGAGACTTACATATTTAAAATTTCTTTCAGTTGTTAGCTGTGTGGAGTTATTAAACATGCCTGTATGACCAACTAGCTAGTGAGAATAGCTCCAAGTAACCCAGAGACTTACATATTTAAAATTTCTTTCAGTTGTTAGCTGTGTGGAGTTATTAAACATGCCTGTATGACCGTCTAGCCAGTGAGACTAGCTCCAAGTAACCCAGAGACTTACATATTTAAATTTTCTTTCAGTTGTTAGCTGTGTGGAGTTATTAAACATGCCTGTATGACCGTCTAGCTAGTGGCAATGGCTCCAAGTGTGGTATGTGTGTATTTTTGTACAGTGTCACCAATAAATAAGTACTCCTCAAACAATTTTTATGAAAATTTAATTTTCTTAATAAACAAAAATATCAAAATGTTATTATTTCTAAAGAACCATCATACAATCAAAATGGATATTATTAGGTATTTTTTTATTACCAAACTCTACAGCAAAGAAACTCAGAAACCAAAAATAAAATGGTACAACCCTCTATATTTATTTTTGGACTGCTACAAATTCATATTCTTGGTTATGGTGAGAATTTGGATAGTTACAATACTGTGCAGACTTTAATATTAGAGAGAGAATAAAGTTGTCTTCTCTATGTGTAAATGTTAGGGATATCATTTGGAAAGGTTTTCATTTTTAAAGGAATTATTGTTGTAGGAATGCTGCTATGTTGTTATTGGTTGTCATTAGTTGTGGTTGTCATTTTAGTTGTAGTAATGAATACAAAAGGAATAGGTACAACTCAATAAATTTTATTGACAGAAAAACTGAACAGGATAGAAAATATATTTTCACCTTAGGTTTTGTCGTGATGAAATTGTTATTGTTAGGGTTAGCGAGAAGTGTTTGTTGTTTTTAGGCGACAGGTATATATTTGTTATTGTTAGTGAGGATAGGTTGTAACGTATGTGTGTTTACGTTGAGTTGTTTCCTCGCTATGTTTGTAAGGTAATAAAAGGAAGGATGAAGAAGTAAGATGCTGATGTCGAAATGTGTTTTTAGGAATAGTTTTTATTTGCAGCATGGAATATTGGGTTTGCTTTTTGTGCTGCAAGTCTCATAAGAAAGATTGTGAGAAAGGAGACGAAATGGAGAGATGATAGAGTTGAGAAGACAGCGCATGTTGTCAGACGTGCGAGGGATTGTGTTCGCCGTAGTTTAGCGAAAGCCATGTTACCATTGGAGGAAATGAACTTTGGAGTCACTGTGAGTTTTGTGCGTCTGGTGGAGAGGCATGCGTTGTCTCCATTAAAGTGAACCAGAGGTGAATTGAGAGCTAGGTGTTAAGAGCGGAATAAAGGCATTGCATCGACATAGCCAATTTTTGGGGGGTGACATAAAGTTGTTCCTGTGGTGGTGTATTGAATGTATCTAATTCATATTCAACTGGGATTCCTTGGTCTAAAATATATTAGATGTAAGGAATCCATAAATTAGATAGGTTCCCTCATGTGTCTATGCTGCTGCTGCTGCTATTGAAGAGCCGCCAGTGAGACATCTGCACTGGGTGGCATTGTTCAGCCAAAGAGACTGTGTTTGGCTGCTTACCCGGATAAAAGAGGTCCGGGTTGAATAGGATAAGTCATCCTGATTGGGTGAAATTATGCGTTGAATTAAATTGCGCGCCAAACCAAAATACCTTCTGCTACAATATAAAGAAATTATATAAAAAAAGAGAAAGCCCTTTATGATGTACATTTGTATGAAATTTCTAAGAAGTATGAAAGTTTGTCAGAGACTTACATATTTAAAATTTCTTTCAGTTGTTAGCTGTGTGGAGTTATTAAACATGCCTGTATATTGAGAATTATTGTGTGTTGTGGAACCAATGAATATGTCAGTCCCACAGATGTTTATAATTAATGATAATGACTACGGTAAGGTCAACAAAAGCAGGTTCTTGGAACATTCACTGTAAACATCTTTGCTATAGAAAAACTCACTGCAGAAATTTTTGCCTTAGACAACTTTACCATATAGGATTTCTGCCATAAGACAATTTCATCACATTTTATTTTTTAAATATGTGAAGTACCTTGGGCTCTGTTCAAATATATGGGTAGAGGGAAAATATAAAAAAGGAGGTAAAAAATACAGGAGGAGGGCAAAAATTTTAAGTTATGTTAAAATGTATTGGTGAAGGGAAAAAATAAAAATGGAGGGGAAAATTTTTAATTAAAAAATGATTAAAAGTTTTTTAAAAATAAAGATACTTAAAATGAATTTATAAAAAGTTTTAAATTATTTCTTTGTTAATTGGATATATTTTTAGTCTTTTATTTTTTAAATAAATGTTTATTCTTTAATTTCTTTTATAATGTTTTATCTGGTAAAAAAGACATGTTTAAAGTCCTGTCTATACAAAGCTTTTTTATCTATCCTTACCAAAATAAATCTGTTACTCAGGGTGGCATTGGGCTGGTTAGCCTTGTACGTTGGGTGTTGCTGCATTGAGCTGGTCAGTCTGTAACTTCTGGTATCACTGCATCAGGCTGGTTAATCTACTTTGCTGGATGCTATTGCATTGAGTAGGCTGGTGTGTAACTGGCTGGTTCTCTAAGCTAGATTGGTGAAAAAGACTTTCTTACCCTTTTGGTATTGTAGCCAAAGGGGAGTAACCCCTAATTTCATTCCATCAGGTCATGCACCTGCAGCAAATATTATTTGCTATTAGTAGCAAATATTCCTTACTGTAGATAGCAAATATTACTTGCTATGAGTAGCAAATATTACTATCATATTTACCCAACCCCTCCGCTCAGGTAGGATATGACACAAGGTCAATTTTTAAGCGGAGTTTAACAGGTTTGAATTCAGAGTTTTCCCTCTCCTAGACTAGTTGCCTCACCAAGGCTGAAGAACCTAGTCTGCCCTACTATTTACCCATAGCTGGAGGGAGAATAATTAGATTCATGCCTTTCCCAAGGGTATTAGTGCTATGTGAAATTCAATCAGTTGCATCCAGGATTTGAGCTCGTGTCGCTGTGTCCATTTCCTACGACAATAACCATTACACCACATGCACTTCCAAATATAGCAAATATTACTATAGGTAGCTAGCTATCATAAAATATCTCTGAAATGACACACAGAATCATTGGTTGGAAATTGTCATATACCAAAACCTTGAATATTTCAGTTTTCTAGAACGTACAAATTAGTAGTTCATAGTAGAGTACTAAGAAATGATATTACATGTTCTTGTAAAGGCCTCCATATGCTTTGTTTCTACTACCCTAAACAGCAGTAAACAAGAAGTCATGGACGAGTTCAACTACTCCCAGAAAAAGGTAAGATAGGCTAGTCCACAACAGAAATAGTTTTTGGTTTGTGGGGGAAAATTCTATTCCTTACAATATTGGTGACCATGATGCAACTGGGCGATCGTTGCAGGTAGCTGAGGTCGGTCGAGTCGTTGAATGCAGCTGGACAATCGTTGCAGGAAGTTGAAGTCAGTCGAGTCATTTTGGTTGCTAGCCCGTACTGTGAATCGTACATGGACCAGATGTTGCAATGCTAGGGTAGTCAGTAACAGCAAGTCGTTATGTGGACTAGATGTTGCAATGCTAGGACAGTCAGTAACAGCGGGTCGTTTTCACGTTGAGTTTCCTGAAATCTCCAAAAAGTCACCATACACCTGAGTCTGGTTTCTGAACCATATGTAGAGGCAAGGAGTATATATTGCTTGAAGGACGTATGATGCCTAATTGTAACATATGTTGAAATTTGTCTTTTGCTATCTTGTATTTTTCTGGTTGGTTGGTTGGTTGGTTGGTTGGTTGGTTGATTGGTTGGGTTTTATGGCATATCAACCTTTGTAGGTTATTTAACGCCAAATCCATTTTTATGTAAATAATCTGTCCTTTTTAAAACAATTCAGTTTAGCATAAGTACACAGTTTAATGGTCAAAAACATTTCTATTTCAAACTATTCAAGCAGTTATATGTAACAATTCAGTTAAGTGTAAATACAGTTTTAATGTCGAAAAACAGTTCTATTTCAAATAATTCAGTTAAGCATAAGCACGCAGTTTAAATGTAAGTATGGTTTAATTGTCAAAAACATTTCTATTTCAAGCTATTCAGTTTATTCAAACAATTCAGTTTAGCATTAGTATGCTGTTAGTTCTATTTAACCCATAGATAGGACCCTATCAGGTTACCACTCCGGGCCAGAGTGGACCTGGGAGCAATGGCAATAAAAGGGTACTCTGCATTCCCCAAAGATCCAGCATTGCTGGAACCTCACCATCAGATTGTTTAGTGTCATATCCAGGACATTCGTTGGGGAGGGTCTTACCCCACTGTAGAGGTGCAGTCACTGTATTCTACAGCCCCAGCTGACTGGGCAATACATAGAGTTAAATGTCAAACAGTTTTATTTCAGATAATTCAGTTCAGCACAAGTACACATTTTAGATGTCAAAACAGTTCTATTTTGAGCAATTCAGTTCAGCACTAGTACACAGTTCCAATGTCAAAACAGTTCTATTTTAAACAATTCAGTTTAGCATCAATACGCAGTTTAAATGCAAAAAATCAGTATAGTGAAAGAAGCTCAGTTTAGTTCTATTTAACCCATAGATAGGACCCTTATCAGGTGCTACCACTCCTGACCAGAGTGGACCTGAGAGCGATGGCAATGAAGGGGTACTTCGCATTCCCCAAAGCTCCAGCATTGCTGGAACCTCACCATCAGATTGTTTAGTGTCATATCCAGGACATTCGTTGGGGAGGGTCTTACCCCTCTGCAGAGAAGCTGACTGGGCAAGTATTTTTCTGGATGCAGTCTGCGTGGTAATGCATATGTGGGTGGTTCAGTGGTTGTAATATAGTGTTTAGCAGTGTGACAAACTTCATCTGTATGCTTAAAAGGAGTAGTAAGAGTTGTTGTTTTTTTATCAACTCTTGTAGTCCATTAGCAGCAGGTATAGTTAAACAAATTCCTGTTGACTTGTTGAGTGAGGTGATTCCTTTGGCCATGTAGCAGAAAGAACTTCGTATGTTTGGCAGGTAAATTATTTTGACCATTGGTCTCATCATATAATTTCACCCAATGGGAATGACGAATCCCATTCGGCCCGGACGACTTTCTCAGTCATATTGAATTCGGTGAAAGCCCGCCAAACTACCTCTTCACCAAAATCTTTCGAGCTGGACGGATGTATTTCTGTCCGCTCCCTTATCAGCAGCAACTCACCACCATGAGGATAGAGCCGTCTGGTTCATGGACCCTTTGGGTCTACCCCTTGCATAGATAAATTTGCCATGCTCTGCAGCAACTTAGTTAACCTGTCTGACATGATTGTTTGTGGTGGTGTGTGTGATGGTGTTGCTGTGTTTATTAATGTTGCTGCTGTGGGTTATATTGTTGTTTTCCATTTTCCATGTCTACGCATTGTAAATTTTTTTAAATGTTTTTTAAATGAGATTTTTTTTAAAAGAATGTTCTTTCAAACGTCAGAGGTCACTATTTGTGGAGGAATAGTATTTCCCGAACTTCCATGAATAGTAAAACTTCAAGTGTTAGTTCCTCAATAGTACAACCAAAACTGTACAAGCGATGTAGACCTGAGAAATCTGTCAAAAAACAAGAACCTTAAAGAAAATTTTATAAGTTATCAACTCGATAATGGCAATAATTATACAAAGGGTGTACCTATCTATGTGTGTGTGTTGATAAAATATAAAGTTGTTTTTCATTACGGTTCTTGTTTTTTTGTTAAATTTCTCAGGTCTACGTTTCTTGTACAATTTGTGTTGTGCTATTGTGGAACTAATACCCGAAGTTTTGCTTTTCATAGAACCTCGGGAAATACTATTCCTCCACATGTTTTTACGTACAAATAATTCAAGAACACTGAATGAAAACACGGTGCTAGGAATTTAAGAAGGGTTTATTTAAAGTAGGGTAGAGAAATGCTTCTACCCAAAAATAGTCACTGAGCTCAAGTCTTGTTATGACCAAATGATGTCAATGTGTCTTCACTGCATCTGTTATGGCAGTCAATTCTTTTCCAGTGTTATCCCTAGAAAAAGTAACTGTCAAGAAAGGTAATGTTCCTTCACAATTCAAAGGAGAGCAATTCTATATATTTGTCTGTTAGGCTGCCCCTAACAAGAGCTCACAAAATACATGTAATATTTGAGCATACGAAATACATGTAATACAGTGTAACCCAGATATAAGAGAAACCTGGATATAAAAGAGGTTTTATCTGGTCCTAAATTAGAGCCTGTGTTACCTAAACAAAATAGACCAAACCCTGATATAAGAGAAACCCAGATATAAGAATCTTGTTATATTCTGAGTTGTTGATATCTATAATATGAATGTTGTGGGCGAGAAATGCGTATGGTTGCAAAACAAAGAACGTATAGGTACTCACAATAACACAGTAATGATGTTATAGAAAAATTTTTATAAATAGATTAAGTACAGAGAGTAGAATGGAGAAATATGTTCACAGTTAAAGAATGAATTCAGTGGTAGTAGTTAGTAAGTTCATGTACTGCCCTTGTCTCGTGGTGAAGGGATGGTTTTCTCGGAATTAGGGCAGCGTTCGTAGCGGCGGCGATCGTTTGATGTATCGGATGACAGGCGCCGGACGGTGGCGAAGAATCTTTAACACGAGTCGTGTGAAAGAACAAGTCTGGTGATAATTATTTGGTCCGGCTATTTATATATTTTCTGTAGGCTCAGAAACGGCAATTTTTGTGCCCCGCGGGAAGCGTTCCGATTGGATATTTATTAATGTATTTTTTTTTTTTTTTGTTAATTTATCGCAAACGGAAGTTCTGCGCGGAGCCGATGCGTGAGCGACTAACTTTTCATTTTGAGTTGAGAACTCGAAGTGGTAACTTCCGTTTTTTTTTTCTTTTCTTCTTTTCTTTCTTTTTGTTTTTTCAAATCAAGGCAAGATCTCGTCTTGTAACAGCTCCCCTAGATCTTACGATGATTTGAGGTTGCTATGTTGTTAGTGCTTGCTTGCGTGCGTGTTTTTGTTTTGTTTGTTGGTGTGTGTATTATTTATTTTGTTTTTTGGCACATAACGAAGTCTTTAAAGCGTGCTGGGAGTTGCCCGCGTGTTGTTCGTTTCCTTGGATTTTGGGTATTGTCTCCGGAACTGCAGTCATTTGCGACAAGATGCTCCCCTGAAGAAAGTGTAGGGAGTCGTGACAACGGGTGGTTGGGAATTTGGTGAGGTGGGAATAGAGCTGGAGGTGGGGGTGGTCGATCCATTTGCTGCAGGTCATTTGGTCGCGGTACGAGTCGACGGACGTGTCCACGGTGAACCCAATGCGTTTCACAGTTTTCGTTTTTCACTTGGACCACCAAACCGTTCGTTTTGGTGACCTCAAAGTCACCTATCCAAGGCAGGTGAGACAAGTGGGCTGTTGCGGACTGCGGTCGGTGGAGTAGCACCTTGTCACCGACTTGTATCGGGTCTTTGAAGATGCTGCGGTTCAGTTTGGCTTCCATTTTGTGGTCAGCCTCGTTGTTCGCCAAGGCGACTCTTTGATGCACCTGTCGGAGCAAAGCGTTTATCTGCATACCGTAAGCACCTGGGTTGTTGTTAACGATGTCTTGGCAGGGGATCTTCGGTAGACCAATGTTTGGTTGGCGGCCGGTGATAATGTAATGCGAGGATGCACCAGTGGCAGTGTTGGCTGTGGCATTCATTGAGGAAACTGCCGATTCGAGAACGTCCGTCCATTCACAGTTTCTGTCTTCGCAGATCATGTAAAGGGCGTTTTTTAAGGTCCGGTGTTGCCTCTCAATGTTCCCCGAGCTTTGTGGTCGCCACGGGCAGTGAAGTTCCCGGGTGATCGAAGTTAGGTCACAAAATTCCTTGTAGATCTCGCCAGTGAAGTGGGTTCCTCGGTCGGAGGAGACAATGCGGGGAATCTCGCAGTGACGAAGAAAGAACTGGTAGAGTCCGCGGGCTGCGTCGATTGCGTGGTCTCTGGCACATGGTATGGCCATGAGGTGGCGGCTGAAGCTGTCTAGAATAGTAAGGATGTACCGTTTGCCCTTTGAGAGGGGCATTGAGACAAAATCTATGTAGACAACCTCGAATGGTTTTCCGCCTCTCTTGCAATGGCCCGTTGACCAGTTTCGGCGCATGCCGTAATTTCCCTTGCGTTTAGCGCAGGTTTGGCATGACTGAACATACGCCCTGATATCGCGATTTTTGAACTCCCACCAGTAGCTGGATAGGTGTTCCTGCATGCGGGAGATCCCTGAGTGGTTGACACAGTCATGGGCTTGGTGGAGATATTTTGTCCGGAGCTTGTAGGGTACTACAAGTTTTGGTGTGTTTGTAGTATCCCTGATCATCAATACAGATGTACCAGGTTCCAAGTAGAATTGGTGCATGTGCTTGTTATATAGCCCAGTACGATGATCTTTGGGATCGAGTAGGGTAGCGTCCGGTCTTGGGGTTGCCAACTGAAGAGTTCTGATGATTTTTGAAAGTGTGTCATCAGAGGCTTGTTCCGCTGCAATACCCATGTGGTCAGCTATCTCTTCAACCGGGATGGTCGATGTGGCATGAAACGCGAGGAATGCGTCGATGGCCTGCAGATGATGCTGAATGTTCCGTGTTGTGTGAGTCCCAGGGAGCAGCTGGGAGCTCTTGATTTCGTCCATGCACCAGGATGGAACGTAGATGTTTAGACTGGAGCATTGGAGTTTGAAGCGCTTCCCTGCAGGTGTCGGGTCTGCCGTAAGCTTGTCCTTGCTGTGGCCATATCTCCGACTGAGCATGTCTGCCCAGACATTTGATTCGCCTTCTACATATTCCAAGATGAATTTGTGGCACGATATTTCCTCCTGCTATCGTCGTATCTTCGCATTGTTGAATTCACGTTGATCCAAGTACGTGAGAGATCGATGATCTGTGAGGACGACGAAGGGACGACTACGCAAGAAGTAATCGAATTTGGTGATGGCCCATTTTATCGCATATGCCTCGCGTTCAGTTGTTGACCAGTTGCGCTCCGTCGCGTTAAAGGTGTGTGAGGCCACTGCTATTATTTTCTTTTGGCCGTGTTTATTCTCTTGCATGAGAATGGCCCCACATGCGATATCGCTGGCATCGGTGGTGAGGGTGAAGAGTCCGGTGAAGTCGGGGAATGAGATGATTGGCGGTGAAGCGAGGCGCTTCTTAATTTTATTGAAAGCCTTGTTTGCACCTTCGGTCCAGACGAATGTCCGTCAGGGCTTGTTTAGTTCGTTTATGGGGGCCATTAGATTGGAGAACATGTCGGTTCTGATGCTCTCGTTAAGGCGTGTCTCGATGAATTGCCGAATCCATACGAGACGTCCGATGAGACTTCGTAATTCTTTTCTCGTTGTCGGGGGTTTCATGTCGATAATGGCGCGGACATATTCGGGGTCGGCCTTGAACCCGTCGCTATTCGCGATGCGACCGAGAAATTTAGCTTCGGACGCAAGAAAAATGCATTTTTCTGGGTTTAGTTTTAATCCGAACTTGCGTAGAGCAATAAATAATTGCTCCAGCGCTGTCACATATTCCTCGAAGGTTTGGGCGTGGACAAGATTATCGTCGATATATGACGATATGTTCGCGCGTGAGGCCACTGTGTCGAGAGCCTCAGCTATGCATCGAGAGAAGATTTGTCCAGCGGATGTTAGACCGAAGGCCAGAGGGGTGTATTGGAAACAGCGTCCTTTCCAAGTAAAGGCCGTTTTATGGCGGTCACGTTCGTCAATAACGATTTGCCAATAGCCATTACGGAGGTCGAGTGTTGAGAAGTACTTGTTACCTTCGCCAATCTTGTTGAATGTCGAGTCAATGGTAGGTATTGGGTATGGGTCGAGATCGACTAAAACCTTGTTGAGGGTTCTTTTGAAATTTGCGACCACTCGAATCTTTCCGTTTTTCTTGCGGACGGCAAAAACGGGACTGTTAAATCCTTTAGGGTCGTTGCAAGGTTCGATAACACCCTCACTTGCCATGCGGGCAATTTCCGCGTCAACGTCACCCTCCAGTGCTTGGGCTATAGGGTGCTGTTTTGGGCTCCTGGACTGGCCGTTGGTTGGTATGCGTATGGGCTTGATGAAAGTGCCCCTTCTATTGTCGTCGGTGCCGAGAATGTCCGCATAGCTGATAACTAAATCGGCGGTAGCTTCTAATTCACTACGGCTATGATGGTCTGGAAGCGATAGGCCTACGGTTTGCTTAAGCCAATGGAGGTTTTGGTTGAGAGTCAACCCGTTAGGCGATGATCTGGCTGTGGCTCGTGGTTCCTCGTTGGAAATGGTTAGGGCGCCGTGTGAAAGGTTGTGGGTCGGTTTTATCCTTGGATGGACGGTTGTAGAGAGCGGGACAGTATGTTTTAGCTTGCCAGATGGGAGTATGCGCGCAAGTTCTACAGTCGCCTTCTGGTTATCGATAGTATAGGATAACAGTGTGTGGTGGCCGAGTATGTTCTGACCGATCAAGATGGGAATGTCTGATGTCGTGATCAGTGTGTCGACGTTGCAGAAAGCGGGGGAAGTATCGTCACCCAAGGTAATGTCGCAGGTGAGCTTGCCCAGAATAGAGATGTTCCCTCCGATTCCCTTGACTCGGATGTTGGATTTGGACATGTGTCTTCTTGCATCTTCAGGTAAGCGAGAAATGGGAATGATGCAAGTCGTGCATCCGGAATCCAACATGCCTACACCGGAGAATGTGATGCCGTTGTTACGGAGGTTGATCTGAACAAGGGGCGATCGGGGATCAGGTCGGATTTGAACGTTAAATGTGTGATGATGCTGAATGGATACATGGACCTGGGAACGAGTCATCACATCTCGTTCGGTCCCCACCGAAAATCCAGTTCGTCGAAGCGCGTCGCGTGTTCATGGTTGTGCTGATCGCTATCTGTTCCAGATAAACCGGTGTCAGTGGTCGCTATGTGTGCTTGAGCATGAGGGGGTGAAAATATTGGCACCTGTTGCCCTTAAAGCATGCGCGGCCTCGTAAAAGGTTTTTGCATATTGCTTGTTGGCTGGGTTGGCCAGCGCTTCTTTGTGACCGGTTGTGCTTCATGTTGGAGGCGGGGGCGGTTCGATTTTTCCAGTCAACAATGGATGAGTTCCGCCTGTGGGTTTGCCGCAGTTGCTTGTTCAGATCCAGCAACTGTAGCTGTACGTCAGCTAGTATCTTGTCACTTTCAAGGCTACGAGATTTGTCAGAGTGTGTAGGTTGGCTCGCCATTAGCGCAGTGGTTTCAGCGGCGGTGGTGATGTCCGTTTTGATACCACGATCAAGATAGCGTTGCGCATCGCTGGCAATACCACCCGCTGAGTAGTGTCTGTCCATGGTTTTGACGAGGTGTGGATAGATGTTAGGTGCCCATGCCTTGATCTTTTCACTCATGAGCATGGCCCCCATTAGGGAAAACGCAGTTTCGGCCGTCATCTCAGCATTTTGTCTATCCGACTTGAATTTTGCCGTGATGTGGACTGTGGCCTCTCGGATTGTGTTTTCAAGTCGGCCTGCAAAATCAGTGAGTTTCTCTCCTTCATGTCGCTGAAGGTCCCATGCTCGGCTTAGGTACTGAAAGTTTGTCATTTGGCTCCCGTGGGTGGATATAAGGTAAGCCTTTAGTTCCTCGAACGTGGATGTGGGCTGTCTTGAGTCCTCCATCTGCTGGAAGATGCCTTCGTTCAGTAGTTGCTTTGCCAGCTTGATAAACTCCTTCTCCATTGCAGGATATTCCCTTATTTCTGGCTTAACATGTATGGTGTAAGCCTTATTAAGGTCGGTAATGAAGCGGTTTACATCGCTGCCCGGTTCAAAGGTCCGGATGGATTTTGTGGCGTCCTGAAGTGACTGCTGTCGCAATAGAAGCTCATAGTTTGTGGTGTGTTGTTGCAATGTGTGCGATCGATCGTGCGCGGTAGTTTGTAGAGCAGTTAAAAGTTCGTGGAGGTCTATTTTCAGTTCACTAATGATTAATTGTGTTTGCGGGTTATCTGCAGGCTCCATGTCAATTTTCGTTCGGAGAATCGCTGCTTTTTGCTGTTTATAAGTTCCAAGATTTCTGATCGAGAAAGGCCGGAGTATTCCATACTTGTTTTGCTGCACGCTTGACACCAGTGTTATATTCTGAGTTGTTGATATCTATAATATGAATGTTGTGGGCGAGAAATGCGTATGGTTGCAAAACAAAGAACGTATAGGTACTCACAATAACACAGTAATGATGTTATAGAAAAATTTTTATAAATAGATTAAGTACAGAGAGTAGAATGGAGAAATATGTTCACAGTTAAAGAATGAATTCAGTGGTAGTAGTTAGTAAGTTCATGTACTGCCCTTGTCTCGTGGTGAAGGGATGGTTTTCTCGGAATTAGGGCAGCGTTCGTAGCGGCGGCGATCGTTTGATGTATCGGATGACAGGCGCCGGACGGTGGCGAAGAATCTTTAACACGAGTCGTGTGAAAGAACAAGTCTGGTGATAATTATTTGGTCCGTCTATTTATATATTTTCTGTAGGCTCAGAAACGGCAATTTTTGTGCCCCGCGGGAAGCGTTCCGATTGGATATTTATTAATGTATTTTTTTTTTTTTTTTTTGTTAATTTATCGCAAACGGAAGTTCTGCGCGGAGCCGATGCGTGAGCGACTAACTTTTCATTTTGAGTTGAGAACTCGAAGTGGTAACTTCCGTTTTTTTTTCTTTTCTTCTTTTCTTTCTTTTTGTTTTTTCAAATCAAGGCAAGATCTCGTCTTGTAACAATCTTATTCTCTGGTCCCAACAACTTTTATATCCGGGTTACACTGTATTAAAGCTCACAAAATACATGTAATATTAGAGCTAATAAAATACATCTAATAACAGAACTTACAAAATACATGTAATATTAAAGCTTACAAAATACATGTAATATTAGATCTCTCAATATACATGCAATATTAGAGTCCACAAAATTGTAAAAGGTAAAAACTTATTAATTGAGATACCAATCCTAACCTCAGTGGTATTTTCTTTTCATTGAAGAAAAAAATTTGAAGAATCATTGCAAATTTATAAAAAGCAAAACTTTAGAACAGTCAGTGAAGAATGTAGTTTTGAATATCAAGTTGCTGATTATTACATTTATTGTTTATATTTAATTACTAACAAATTAAAAAATTAAAATGATAAATTTGTACAAAAGATTTTTTCTTATCCATAAACAAGAATATATTCCCAAATGCATAAATTGATTTACTCACATAGAGCAGATGAAATTTACTCGATGCATTTGCTCAATCACTTCACCATGGACATGATGGGACACAAAAGTCAATTTTCAAGTGAAGTACAGCTGTTTTGAATTCAGAGTTTTCCTTCTAAATTAATTGATTTATTGAGGTTAAAGAACCCAATCTTGCCTATTATTAATCTTTAGCTAGTGTTCCAATCCCCTTTCAAAACCAGTAGGGGACTGTTTGAAGTGTCCTAACTATAATGAGTAGTACTGTCACCTGTATGGGGGTGTCCTCGTGGTGTAATGGTTAAAGTGATGGACTGCGGAATTGTAGTACACGAGTTTGTACTCCAGTCGCGCTATTACGTTCACTTTCGGGCAAATACCCTTGGGAAAGGTATGAACCCCCTTATCCTCCCAGTTATGGGTTAAATAGTACCACTACTGTTCTTATAGGAGAATGGCTTTGGAATTAAATAACCTAAAAAGAGTTGATATGCCATTAAAACAAAGAAATCAATCAATCAAATCATTTGTCACCTGTATGTTCCATAGTTTTTATTATTATTATTTTACTCCTTGAGAGTTTTTCACACCAGCATTAGCAGACGGTTTTTCACTGGAGTTTGAGTGACAACAAGTCTCCTCAAGTCTCCAGGACTCTTCTCAGTATTCTGACCAATCTTAATAATGCTGTAGTCTGGATGATCTCCACTTGTCCTTACTTTTGTACTAATGCTCTTGGAAAAGTCATGAACCCCTTTCTTCTTTCTCCAGCTATGGGAACATAATAGGGTGGACTCTCTAGTCTTGAGAAGGCAACTAGTCTTGAAGAAAAACTCTGAATTCAAAGCCAGGGGGCAGGGAGCATGGGGCTAGCAACTTTACCCATAAAAACCTACTTGCAATGAAGCTGCAATACTATAACAGATGTCGGTATGGCTACAGCCCTCTGCTCAAAAAGGTGAAGGACATTACATACAAAGAAAGAAAAAAATTGATGCATGTCTTTCCTAATATATATTCCTGTATATATTTCATAAGATATAATATATACAGGAGTTAAAATTCTACCTTTCATTGGGGATTATCATATCTTAAAAATATTATATTCATAAAAAAAATGGGAAAGATTTTTAAAATTTAAGAAAAAGAATACAAAAGAAAAATGAATGATAAAATATAATAAAATAATGAAAGATTTTATTACAGCAAATATAAAATTTGGTGAAAAATACACGCAATTTTAAATTTTATTTTATACTATCAATACTTTTTATTATTGAATACTATTTTATGTATTTGATCAGATAAATGAGAATGATTTAAATGTTGGATAGCATTTGAAGCCAATGGTAGAGTTTTAAGCCTGAAGATTTATTCAGAGAAAGTCATCCACTTAAAAATTTCCGTCATAAAAATAAATATGCAAAATATATGATATCACAAAAGAAAAATTAATCCTGAACCCAGCTAAACATTGTCCTAAAAAGAAAATCAGATCCCTTTCTTTTATTAATGATCTAATTGACAATGGTAATTCAAGAAGCAGAAGAAAACACATCCAAAGGAATGGATTTCATTGAGACTTTTTCTATTTTTGGCAATATAGAAACATGATATTTTCGAAATTGAATTGGTTCTTTTCTTATCATTTTTCTATAAACCTTTATAATCTTCATAATTTAAAAAAAAATTTTGTTCATTGTCTTGAAAAAAATCAATAATACTTGGCTAGTTAGTTCTATCCAAAAATTACTTCTTCTAAATTATATGGTAAATCAT